>UCOK01016415.1:0-11493 GCA_900474325.1 Synergus umbraculus
ATTTATGAGTTTGAAAATTTCTCTGGAATTTGTAAGAATTTCATGGGAGATAATCTCTAAAAATTTCTATTTTTAGAGTTTCACTAATTTTAACATAGATTTCCAGAGATTAATAATTTTGAAGGTTTTTATGTGCATTTTTAACGATTTTAAGTGATTTTTACGAAATTCAAGAGATTTTTAGGATATTAAAACGATTTTGTAGAATTTTATGGGATTTTAGAATATTTTGTGAAATTTTAATAGATTTTAAAATCTGTATAAGAGTTTTATGAGGTCTTAAGGAATTTGAAATATTATCCAGAAATTTTAAGTGATTTTTCTGATATTTAAATGATTTTGTGAGAATTTTAAAGGATTTCATGGAATTTGATAAGATTTCTATGTAATATTTATAAGGGATATAAAAGATATAAAGAGATTTTAAATTTTACCGTAAAATTTTAAGAATTTTTTTGGGAATTTGAAGAGATTTTAAAATTTTTTGCATGGAATTTCAAAAGGTTATTAGGAATTTTTAGAGATTTTCATAAATTTTAATATGGATGTCAGAAGATTTATGAGTTTGAAAATTTCTCTGGAATTTGTAAGAATTTCATGGGAGATAATCTCTAAAAATTTCTATTTTTAGAGTTTCACTAATTTTAACATAGATTTCCAGAGATTAATAATTTTGAAGGTTTTTATGTGCATTTTTAACGATTTTAAGTGATTTTTACGAAATTGAAGAGATTTTTAGGATATTAAAACGATTTTGTAGAGTTGTATGGGATTTTAGGATATTTCGTGAAATTTTAAGGGACTTTAAAAGGTTTGTAAGAATTTGATGAAGTTTTATGAGATTTCTAATAATTTTAAGTGATTTCGATAGATTTTTCTAATGTTTAAAGGATATCATGGAATTTGAATTGTTATCATTGAATTTAAAAGAATCTCAAGAAGTTTTTGAAAATTTTAAGAGATTTCGACGAAGTTTAACATAGATTTTAAGAGATTAAAAAAATAAAATATAATAAATTATATAATATTGAATAAGAACGTAAATGCGCGCGTGGAGCGCGCGTTCGTTCTTGTGTATATAAATATATATATGGGGTATATATTCAGTAACGGAAAATTAATTTCGAACAGTCAGATTAAGCTTTAAATAAGCCATCGATCTTCACCGAAAGTGCATTTGAATTTTAATTGAGAATGATGGAATTGGGCAGAGAATGGAATTAGGCGTGAAACTGCAGGAAAAAGCTGCAGAGTTTCGAAATACAAGCGACGATCGGATTTTCCAACAGGCCATTAATTGCATGAAATGCATTATCGGACATTAAAAGCTTCTGTAGGAAATATTCCAACATTGTCAGATTTTCGTTTTATTTTTTCATATACGTTTTTTAAGCTTTATGATGATAACTTTTGCTTTTAGCAGCTTATACATATATATATATATATATATATATATCCTACGGTTTTATATTTAACGGCGGTAATTTCTACGTTTCATGTTCTGAGTCGAATAAGATGGCATTTTTTAAATTAAATTGTAATTGCACAAACGCACACTTCCAACACGGCAAACGGATGATGAAAAATAGACAAATAGAAATTGTTCTGGATTCTAGAAAATTAATTGTACAATATAAGGAAGAGCAAGGAATCTAGTTTTCCCTTTTTTAGTCGGGGCCCTAATGGGGAAAACTAGATGGGTCCCTGATGGGGAAAACTAGTCAGCACCCCAGGTAGATCGTAACGCTTTTTTCAGTTAGGCCCCGATTAGATTTTTTAGTAGGGGCCTAGTCAGAATCGCCCTTCTACAGCCCTATCACAGAAAGGGCCCTGCTGTGGCCCTAATCAGATCCCCGAGATATATATTTTTAATTATAAACGTATATAGTCGCGCATTTGGGACTATTTAAGAACAATTCGCAGTAATTATAGGAACATTCAATGCATAATTTTTTGCTCGACCGATTTCCATTTCATTTTTCCGGAGGTCTCTATTTTCTTGGAAAATACCTGGTCTGAAAGTTGATCGATGGAGGCACAATGGGGTTGAATATTCTTAAGCCTTCCCTGCCTACAAGAATAATAACGAAATGCACCCCTCTCTCTCTCTCTCTCCTTCTGGGGAAAACTTTCCGATGGAAATTGGATGCTGTGCCGCCAGCGAGGAAAATTTTCATTTCACGACATAACAGTTGCATTTTCTAGCAACGACACGTGGCTGCTTCGTTCGCACAAATACAAATGCACATTTGCACAAATATGTACACAGGGAATTTCAACCTCATCGCGTTCAGAGCATTCACAGCCTCTTTTTCTGGTGCACCGAAAAAAGAACATTGCCAGTAAAACGGTCAGTCTGCTTCCCTAGAGAGGCATTTGCACTAGACAATACCTCAAATAAAAAAAGGATAGTCTCTTTATTACCTAACTAAAATACAGATTTTTACCAGAAGCTTCTACATTTTAGTTAGAGGGAAAAATAAAATATTACAAATAATTAAATTCCACGTAGGATACGTTATAATTAATAAATTAATTAATAAATAGAAGTTCTAGTCTAGAAGAAACTAATCAGGGCCAGGTCTGGCGCTGGTGGTAAATTTCTTACTAATTTTGAGCATTTCTACTTCAATTGAAGTAGAAATTTCGATAAGGGTCTAGTGGGGGCCTCACTAGTTTTCCCTTTTTTTAGTCAGGACCCTGATGGGAAAACTAGTCCGGCCCTGATGGGGAAAACTAGTTGGGGCCCTGACGGGGAAAACTAGTCGGGCCCTGGTGAGGAAAACTAGTTAGATCCGTGATGGAAAAAAACTATTCGGGGAAGAGGAAAAAATTTTTTTAATCTAACTGATAAATACTTACCGATACTACTTCTACTTCCGATCGTCTTGATTAGGCTTTTCTAGACTAGAACTTCTAGTCCCGACCACGCTAGAATCCTACTTTAAATGGGGAAAGGTAGGGAAATTTCTAAACGGGTAAGGCCTCTTCAGAACCCTATTTTAAATAAGGCTAATTGCGACAATTTTTGCACGGGTAGCATATTATTGAAACTGATCGGCTAAAAAATTACCTTATTAAAAATATCTCTTTTTTCGTTTATACTTTTATGGAATTGTTAGCGAGAAGAGAAATTAATATGTACATCTAATGGAAACTACATCTCGCTATGAAATTTTATGATGAAGAATGTGATATCAATATGAAGTTTTATGAGGTGAAAAGAGGATGAAAAAGGAAGAAAAATAAAACTTTCATGGAAAATAGTTGAGGGAGTGATGACTGAGTGTTCCGTGCAATATCGACGATGGATAAGCAGAGAACCGGGAATGGAGAATTTTTTATTAGCGAGAGACGCCAAGGCGCCGCGCCGAGGAATATTGGCTTATTTTCGAAGGTTTCAGGAATCAAGATATTTCTATAATGTGGATATTCTAATTCCGTGTAGAAATGTCCTTCTCTTTCACCATTTAAAGTAGGGCCTAACTGATGAAAATGACGATTTAGTTTGGGCCCTGAATAGTTTTCCCCATCAGGGCCCTGGCTAGTTTTCCCCATCAGGGCCCTGACTAGTTTTCCTCATCAGGGCCCCGACTCAAAAAGGAAAAACTAGTGAGGTCCCCACTAGACCTTTATCGAGATTTCTACACGGGATATCTCTGAATATTATTTAGTAAATTAAAAATTATGAAAAATTCCTTACCTTTTTGGGGTGGAGCGGCGACCGGCATCGCTGCGAACTGCGACGAGGAGTCAACTCTTCTCAACAGCAGAGGATGCAGGAAGTGATCAAGAGACGACCCTGGGGAACCTCGTCAACGTCGTCGCCGAGACGGTCTCGACGCGGCGCCAACCTGGTGGTCATCTCCACTCCAACAGTGACCCTCTGGTCATCGTCCATTGGCCAAATATCTCACTGTAAAAAAATAAGAAAATATAAAATAAAAAACTGACTCTCCCTCTTATATAATATAAAAAACTGACCCTCCCTCTTATATAATATAAAAAACAGGTCGCTCGTGATCTTTCTCGATGCCCTTTACATGTTCTGCATTATTAAACTTTCTCAGATGAAATCACCTCAACAAGCAGGAATGATCGCGAGGCTATTTTATTGGAGGCTATTTTATTTTTGTCCCTTGTAATCTTACGCTTCTAAGCTTTTATACAAAGAAGTTAAACCTAGTAGAAATTGGTCTAGTTTATCCTTAACACTCTCAAGTAACTCGTAGGGCTAAAATGGGGAAAAACTAGACTAGAGGAACTAGGTAGTGCCTAGTTAGAGCCTAATCAGAATTTCCTGAATAGTTTTCGATGAAGAAATCCTTGAAAACCTAATTAAGGAAAGTAATCAATGAAATTTCCTCATTCGATACGAGAATAGTTTTTCCTTGCCAGGATCTGGATAGAAACTGACAAGTTTCCTTGTTGGGTGATAATTAGGGAAAAACTGACTAGAAACTTGCAAAAAACTAGGACCATTTTCTACTAGGGAATATAATTCATTCAGAAGAGATTAAAAATGTCTAATTATTAATTATAAACTCCTAAAAGTATAGAGGATAAACCAGTCTAGTATAAAAGCTTCGTGAATGAAATCCTGAAAATCTTCGAGGATTAAGTATGTTGGATTAAGGGATAATACAATCTGCTGATTGTGCTAGCTCTTAAAAGGAAAGAGATGACCTTTCACGCGTTTTTGAATTCGTCTTTAATGAAGAATGCAGAGTGGAAGCTGGTTAAAGAGATTCGGGAAGTAAAGAAAGGCAAAGGAACTGAATAAAATAGCATCTGGAGCATGTTACCCATTCGTTGAAACTCTCCGGAGTACATGCATATTTCATTATGGACCAGCCTTGTGATTCGTCCCTCTCCATAACAGATTCCACGTCTCATACCGTTATAACCCTCCATAAACTGGTGATAGTTTGAAGTGCGGTCATCAATAACAAAATGTTAAAGATTTAACAAATTTGAGAAATATACATTTTAGAAATTTAGCGGAAAAGAAAACATTCACAGAAAAAACAAGAAATGAAACTGTTTACAGTTTAAGTCAGTTTTTAGTCTTTTTTTAAGACTAAGAAATCCTAAAACAAGACTAAAAAGTGACTTAAACTTAAATTCAGCCTAAAAACGGACTTAAACTGCAGAAAATTTCAGTCCTTGTTTGAAAATAAGTTTAAGTCAGTTTTTGGTCTTGTTTTAAGACTAAGAAATCTTAAAACAAGACTAAAAACTGACTTAAACTTAAATTCAGCCCAAAAACTGACTTAAACTGTAAACCATTTAAGCAATCAGATTTTAAGTCTCTTCGTTTTTACAAAAAATAACTTTTCGTTAACGTAAACTTTTGACACTTAACTTTCATTCGGATTGAAATTCATTCCGAATCAATCCGAATCATTCCGAAATTTGTATCCGAACCAAACAGTTTCATTCCGATTTAATTTGAAGGAAGTTTTCAATCTGAATTAATGCGAAATCTATTCAAAAGTAATTCAAACCTTTAATCCGATTGAATCCGAATTAATCAGAATGAATCCGAAATTTCAATCGGATTAAATCAAGTCAATCCGAATGAGTCCGAATTAATCCAGTCAATCATGAATTATTCCGAAAAATTCCGAAAAATTCTGATTCATTCGGATTGACCGGATTTATTCGGATTGAAAGTTCGTATTAATTCTTATTAATTCGGAATGACGGATTCATTCGGATTAAAGTTTCGCCTTGATTTAGAATCGGCTCGGATTAATTCGGATTGAAAACTTCGTTCGGATTAGATCGGAATGAAGCTGTTTGGTGCGGATACAAATTCCGGAATGATTCGGAAATGTTCCAATTGATTCGGAATGAATTTCAATTCGAGGGAAGTTTTCAATCCGAATTAATCCGAAACCCATTCCAAAGTAATCTAAACCTTTAATCCGAATGAATCTGCCAATCCGAATTAATCAGAATTAATCCGATCTTCAATCCGATTGAATCCTGTCAATTCGATCAATTTGGACTTTCAATTCGAATGAATCTGAATTATTCTATTCTATCTGAATTATTCCGAAAAGTTTTTATTCATTCGGATTGACCGGATTCATTCGGATTGAAAGTTCGTATTAATTCTCATTAATTCGGAATGGCGGATTCATTCAGATTGACCGCATTTATTCGTATTGAAAGTTCGCATTAATTTTGATTAGTTCAGAATGGCGGATTCATTCGGATTGATTCGGAATGAATTTCAATCCAAAGCTTTCGCTAGGGCTTCACTGAATTTAAGCGGGCTGTGTTTAACACGACGTCATTACCTCGGACACATTTCTGTATCAGGCTCTCATTAATAAGACGTATTCGAGAGAAGAGAACACGTATACATGCTCAAAAGCCCGAGACACTCCGTGTAATGACGTTCGTAACACTTAACTCGGATCAGGGCTATTTGTCTTCGAATTCGAGGGGTTCAACTCTATACGTGATCAGGAAATTAAATTAGATTTACTGATGGAATTAATTGTAAAGGGGTTGGTGCAGATTTTTAATATGAAGATGGCAGTATTCTGAAAGAAATTTAGTTTCAGAATATACGTTAAAATCGATATTACAATTTAGTATAATTTTTTACGATTTAGGGAAATCGGGTGTTTATATCGCATATCGGAAAGTAATATAAAGGATTCGGAAATTTGCTAAAGTCTATACTAAAAATTACGAGTCACTCGAAAAGAATAATGTAGACGGTAACACGTGAAAAAATAAATTTTGAAATGAGAAAGAATAAATTCGTAACTCGTCGTGAATCTCCGTCAATTCACACTGTAAAATTATAACACATAAATGCACACATTATAAACACAATAATAATAAAGAAATAATATATAAGATAATAATTATTCGCAGAGGTAAATATACTAACTCAACCTTAACTTATTTACTTATATAGATATTCCGCATTCATAAACATAAAATACACGAATTACAAGAAAGTAAATCACGCTGATATATTAGAAGAGGTTTGAAGATTCCTTATATAGTAATTGGTGCAATCGAACTCCGGTTCGATAACATTTATTCGGTTCGATAAAATTCGAGTTCGGCAACATTCGGTTCGACATTCGAGAATCAATGTAACTTTCGTGATTTAAATTTTAGCGCGAAAAACCGAATATCGAACCGAATGTTGCCGAAACAAGCCACGAAGTTTCCCGAAGTGCACAAATTTCCAAAACAAAATGGCGTTCAATTAGTCACGACACTTTTACACGGTATCCGCTATCCAGTTATTATATAGATCCTGAAGTTAATTATTTATGATTATTAATATACTTAATTAACAGTATTAATATTGTATAATATTAAGATGTTGCTGTTGTAATATTCAAACTAATTATCACCAAACCAGCGCTATCCAGTTATTATATAGATCCTGAACTTAATTGTTTATGATTATTAATATAATTAATTAACATTATTAATATTGTATAATATTAAGATGTTTCTGTTGTAATATTCAAACTAATTATCACCAATCCAGCGCTACCCAGGTATTATAGAGATCAGTGGCCCATATTGGGGAATCTGGTCCTGACCGGGTCCAAATTTAGCGATTTCAGATCGGGGATGGAATGCGGCGTCCGACCAGACCCAGATCGGGCCGGGCGTTTCATCACCTTTCTGGGCCAGATTTAGAAATTTCTACACAGGAGTGATTATTATTATAGCTATTAACTATTATTAGCTATTAATTATTATTAGCTATTAATAATTATTATTTACAATAACTATTGATATTCCTGAGAGGAAATAAGTCTTCAGTGCCAAGAACTGCCTCAATTCACAATTTGAAAATTAGGACTCTCACCTTTTCGTCGTCAGATGGGTAATCAGCCTCAGCAGGTCATATTGTCCTGCATTTTTCAAATAGCGTTCAGCTCTCGCTTGGAACTACTCGTCTCGTCGGATTTCGCCAACTCAATGACCGGAACTCAACAAGGACTTTTCGGCGACCCGGAAACTAGGGCGAAACGAAAATAAGCGAGCCAATCTAACGCGTTTCCTGCGAGAGCAGCGAGCTTCTCGAACATCCGATAATTCATTCTCCCGTATCTCCCGCCCCTCACCCCCTCCGCCGATCTGGCGAACATTCTACCGGCGCCCCTCACTTAATCCCAGAAAAATTCCCGACCAATTGGTTTATTGGTCCTCAAAGATTTCCCGGAAATTCTCTTTCCTCCCGAAGCAAAAATGTTTTCTCTTCTAAAGATTTTTCTCTTCTGAAGATTCTTCTCTTATAGCGGAATTGTCCTTCGTTTGTCCTTCAGGACGCTCTTCTCCGAGTCCTTCGCAGTGGTCGTCGTATCCTTGACACGACCTTCTGCATAGTTTGAAGCTAGTTGAGCATTGCTTTCGAAATTCTCCAGGAAGGTTCAACCGGAAGGCCCTCTGAAGCAGATTTATGCCTCCAGCTCTGATCTCCAGGGGTCATCCATCCTCCTGAAGATTCGATTGATGAATATCCTTCCCCCCCTATCAAAATTCCCTTCCGCTCTCGCTAATTTCTACGTCTCATCAAAAATCCTTCGTCTTTCTCAGTTTCCGAACTTGGATATAAAAAATTCCAGTTCTGATGTCGAAAGTCGATCAGAGGAACTCGGATCCAGATCTAGATCGGCTAGAATTGGAACCAATCCAGTTCATATAATTTCCGCTCGTTTAAGCTTCAAACATTACGCGCACTTCCGAAGAATGGAGAGTTAATTCAGCCACTTTGAAACTGCAACTGCAAGTCGAACTCGATGCACTTCCGGACACTCACTGCACTTGACACAATCAACAGTTTAGCACACCGCGCACATTGGATTCCTTTCCAGGGGTTGAGGTCTTCCTAAGTTTATTTATTTATTGAGCCTCAGTTTCCTCGTGTATATTGAAACTTTTTTGTCTGAATTATGAATTAAAATTTTTTTTGCATTTTCCCCCTTAGTCGATTTAAGGGAGGTGTGGGGGGTTGCTCTCGCGAAGGGGGACGAAATAAGCGAGACAGTTCGAGAGGATAGTAGTGCTGTCGGCACAATGTCGCGCGCTCCACTGAGGCCACGAACGAGCATGCGTCCATTGGTCCATTTCCTTGGCCTGCACCCTCCGCCTCGCGCACCTTCCCCTGGCACGCTCCTCGCTCCTGATGATGCTGCCTGGTCTATCTACCAGCCAGGGAGCACATCTAGGCGCACATGTAGGCGCACACGCACGTGCACCAATATCTGTGCAAGTTGAGGCTGCGGCTGGGGATGAGTGTGCGCCCTTTTTCTCCTGTGCCCGCGAGCCGCCCAGCGCCCTTACTAACAAGACGCAACAGATGTAAGTAATGCGCTGATCCTGTCGCTGGCCTGGTCTCTGATCCTGATCCTGATCCTGTCTCATGGTAGACCAGGTTGCTGTTTTCCGATACCGTTCATTGTTCTGGAATCTAGATGGTATTGGAATTGTATGTCGAATGTTGGGGAATTTATATTTATTGTCTTTTATATCCTTTTGGCTTTTGTTTCTACTTTATTGTTTCTTATAATTCGATTTCAGGGATAAAAAGTAAAAAATGTTTTGTTATGTGTTTTATATTATTGTATATGTTAAAAGGGTGATGACGAAAATGTATTGAAAATTTTGTATATACTGTTGTAGCAAACCTTACAATCTTATATATAAAATTCATTGAAACGCTCTAATTTTTAATATTCCTAGAAATCTCTTGAAACCCTTAAAAAATAAAAAAAAAAACCTTGAAAATTATTAGTCTCTTAAAATTCATGTTAAAATTCGTGAAAATATCGAAAAATTACTAAAAACCTCTTGAAGTTTCTTTAACATTTAAAATCTAATATCATTTGCTTTTTACACCCAGAAAAAAAGTCTGTTTAAATCAAATAAACGTATATTTGCCTCAGAGCCAAGTAAAAAATATTTTTGAATTAAATAAAATTTATTTGATTCAAAGACATTTTCTTTTTAATTCAAAGATATTTTTTATTTCGCTCTGAGGCAAATATACGTTTATTTGATTTAAACAAACTTTTTTTCTGGGTGTATAATCTATCTATATATAAAGTCCATGAAATTCTTATAAATTGTACAAAATCTTTCAAAAATTATAAAAATCTTTTGAAATTACTTAAAATTATTAGAAATCACATGAAATTCCACAAAATCTTTTGAAAATCTCTTTAGGTCTTTTAAAATTTTTCGAAAATATTCGAAATCGATTAAAATTTGTTGATATAATTTAAAATTCATTAAAACGCTCTAAAATTCCTAGAAATCTCTTGAAATCCTTACAAATTCATAAAAACCTTGAATATCATTAATCTTTTAAAATTCGTGAAAATCTTTAAAAATTCCTAAAAACCTCTTGAAGCTTTTTAACATTTAAAATATTTTAAAATCATTAGAAATTTCATCAAATTCCATGAAATCCTTGTAAATTCTACAAAATATTTTAAAAATTCTAAAAATATCTTGAAATTCCTTAAAATTATTAGAAATCTCATGAAATTCCACAAAATCTTTTAAAAATCTTCAAAATCTCTTCGGGTCTCTTAAAATTTTTCGAAAACATTCGACATCGCTTAAAAATCGTTGGAATCGTTTAAAATTCGTTAAAACCCATTAAAATTCCTAGAAATCTCTGAAAACCTTTAAAAATTCACAAAATCTTTTAAAAATCTCTTATATTGTCCTAAAATTTCTCAAAAACAGTCGAAATCACTTAAAATTCGATGAAATTGTTTTAAATTCGTTAAAAACCCTTAAAATTCCTGAAAATCTCTTGAAACCCTTAAAAAATTTACAAAAACCTTGAAAATCATTATTCTCTTAAAATTCATGTTAAAATACGTGAAAATATTTTAAAATTCCTAAAAACCTCTTGAAGTTTCTTTAACATTTAACATCTCTTAAAATTATTAGAAATCAATTTTATGAAATTCCATGAAATCCTTGTAAATTCTACAAAATCTTTTAAAAACTCTAAGAATATCTTGAAATTCCTTAAAATTATGAGAAATCTCACAAAATTCCACGAAATCTTTTAAAAATCTTAAAAATATTAAAAACCTCTTCAGCTCTCTTAAAATTTTTCGAAAACATTCGACATCGTTTAAAATTCGTTGTTGTTTGCACGGTAAGATGCAATATTTAAGAAATGTTAGTTAAACTTAATTTGTTTATTTCAAGATAATTTGCAATACAATCGTAGTTAATATTGAGTACAATAATTAAGAAAACTAGTACAAATACGCGACCCGAGGGCGAGAGAATTTGTTGTATGTTCGTTCGAGGATCGTTCAAGACTGACTATGATTACTAAAGAGCTGGACCTTAGCCTAGGCTTTCGTTTGCTATGTTGACAGAAATACAAAATTACGGTATTTTACAATTTTGGAGACACTAGAAAAAACTGGTCAGTATCTGTAAGGGTGCTCAAGGCCGAGCAGATTGCAACCA
>UCOK01016418.1:0-11978 GCA_900474325.1 Synergus umbraculus
CTTTGTAAATTCTACATAATCTTTTAAAAATCATAAAAATCTTTTGAAATTTCTCAATAAAATACCCTATAAAGTTTAAAATTCCTTATTTAAATCCCACAACATATATATTTTAAAATTATAAAAGTACCTTAAAGAACGATTGAAATCTAATCAGAGTCATAAAAAATTCTAAAACTTCCCAGAAACTTCTTGAAATTCTTTAAAATTCTACGATAGTAGCATTTAGAATCCCATTATCTTTCATGAAATCTTTAAAAATTCCATAAAATTCCCTTAAAATTCCTAGATTTTCAATGTATTTCGAGTTTAGACTCGTGACAAAGTAATTATTATCGAAACAAAATGAAAAATCTCAAATTCAATTCACGCGGAATTTACGATTCGGCAAGTATCGATTGTCGAAAATCACTATCGATACTTACACGACGAATCAGGAGTGCGGAATAGGCATTACGATATTTCGACTTCGACTCAATGATCTTTTTAGAATAGATTTGAAGACAAAGTGGATTGCAATCCATGGATTTGCATCAACTTCTTATGGAGGCTATACCAACTAGCGACTCTCGATATATTGAAGATATTTACGCCACATTTTTATGAATATGCAAGATGGTGAGGCGAAACTATTTCAATTGCTGATGATTAGGCAATTGGCTTACGTATTGCGTCTTCCGTCTCACGTTTTTTTGCACACAAGAACCTTATGCTAGTTGCTTCATCCGCAGGAAATAATAAATCTCTATTTTATATGTATGTATTGCATTTGATCAACGATCTGCTCGCATTCGTGTTAATGATCAACGATAAGTCAAGTCCGCGGGATTAACCATTAGAATTAGATAGTCGAGTGAGATTACACTTATGAGATACACACGAGCAATTACATTGAATAATATGGAACGTCTAGTGCTAACTATTACAAATTTTTGTGCTGAATGATGAAAAAAGACTTAAGATGAATGCTCGTGTTCTTGAATTGAGATATTAAGGAAATAACTAGTAGTGTGTTATGATAAGTAATTATTAAGTGAGTCAATAGTGTTTAATGACTTAATAGCTCCGACATCTAGTTATACAGCTTTTCTTCTCAGCTTATCCACTTATCATATGTCTTCATAGATTTTCGATTCAATGTACTTGATATATTTTTCTCTTCCTATCTTATTTCTTTGCTTCATCTGCACCTTCATATAATCTTCATGTGCGATTTTTATTCATGCATGACATCTTTTTATGCACTCATTCATACACCCAAACCCGAGCCCATATACATTGTAAATCTTCTTTTATAACTTGCTTTATTCTTCAACAAACTGAAAAAAAACTCTTTTCACTTCATATACTTCAATATATTTCACTTATAATTTTCCTTCACCCACATTTGTTGTCTTCTTCGTACTCCATTGCTTATTATGTACCTCCCGTGGAGAGTTAGATTATAAATTGTAAAACAAATTAATTCCATCAAAAATACCGTCACACATTATTAAATACAGTTATATTTTAGTGTTATATAAAACCTTTTAAACTTTTAAGAAGCGTCCATTAATTATAAGGCTTTGAAGGTTTAAAATATTACAAAATTACAGAAACTTAAAATAATTCGAAGCCAATTCGAACTCATATATAATACTAATGACTAATCCTTAAAATATGTTTTTAAATGTTAGCATTTATTCCCAACAATTACATTTTATGCATTAAAAATTTGTATTGAAAATTCGAGAGAAATAATTGGTCATGAACAGATCTTATCTGAAATTTCGCTCCAATTTGATTTTTATGAACCTTCATAAAAGAACGATTGAGTTGTAATTACCAAAATTGTATGAAACATTTGCCTCATTTTAATATAAATGGGTTTTATATCAACTCAGTTTAATTGCCCTCATTACATGTTTATTTTCTATATCTTATTTACGTAGCTTAATTTTCTGAAGGTACCTCTTGCAGTATCTGCAAGAACCATAATTACCAGATTGCTCGTGGTCAGAAACGACCAATTATATTAAAATTCAAGATAGAATCAAACATCCCTCTCGTGTGTTATTACAACAGAAATTGACAGTTAACTTAGTTAACTTGAAATAATTTTTTCCCAATAGCAGTATAAGCTCTTCTTAAATTAAGAATTTTATTATATGTAATAAAAATAACAAAGAATTATAAAATAACAAAAGGTTTAAATTCGACTTTCTTACTTAGATATCACCCTATTTTCGGGGATTTTCGCCTTTCAGATGAAATGCGCTATAATTGTCGAAGCGCGACCTCTCAAAAAAGTTTGCGTTGTAATTTCTTTCCGCACATAAAAAGATTAAGAGATTCTTTTTAAACCGATTAGGCGACTCGGAAAGCCTACATTTTCCGCTTCGGAACTTCTACACTCGGATACTGATTTTATCTTAATTATCCTGTACAGACAGTAAAAGCACAGTCCGCATTTAGATAAGATCTGAAACGTTTAGAAGTTAACAATGACTTAAATCTCAGTGCAAACATCAGTAAACACAAATTTAATGTGATAATTCTAGGCTGATTACATGTAACTTATTAAATGAATTTAATTTAAAGTAACAGCTATCCATCAATTACATAACATTTGTCCCCTTTTTTTTGCCCCCTCTACTATGATATGTAATTTTCTCAAATATTTCTTCTAATATCTTCAGTATAAAAATATCTATAAAGACATCTCCAAAATCCCTAGAAATTTTTAAAACCAAGGTCTTAGAAATTGAAAGATTTTTACAATTCCTCAAAATCCCTTTCATTCTCATGAAAATCGGTAAATCCAGTGATTAATCTTGAAATCTTCGATCTTAATTTTTTCTTAATTTAAAAATCTTTGAAATCCTGCGAAATACCATGAAATCTATCAGTGTCAATTTATCCCCCTTACACTGAGAAAAATGTTTGGTGCGGACAACAAAACTTTTTCTTGCTATAGATGCAACAAAAATTGTTTGGTTGTGCCAACCAAATCTTGGTTCTTTCAACAAACTTTTTGTTGAACCAAGAAAATTCATTTGAACCAACAAAATCTCAGTTTTGGTTGAATTAACAAAACTTTGGTTGGTTCAACAAAAATTTGGTTGGCACAACCAAAAATCTTTGTTGCTTCTATAGCAACAAAATTTTTTGTTGTTCGCACCAAACATTTTTCTCAGTGTAGCATTTTTCCTTTCAAGCAAGAAAAAAATACTCGAAAATCAATAAATATATTTTTGAATCAATAAATCTGATCCAAAGGCAGATATTTTATTGATTCAAATATATATACTTTAAAATTTATAATATCTCTATTGTATGGAAATGATTAATTCTTGTTTCATTAAAAAATAATTTGAATCAATAAAATATCTTCTTTTGACAGAGATTTATTCATTCAAAAGTATATTTATTGATTTCCGAGTATTTTTTTCTCAGTGTACGTAATTTATGAATGACCCCTTATGGTTCAAGGTTTATGATGTTCAAAGGGTAAAAATATTTAAATAAATAAAGAAACCACTTTTTCAAATTCTCATGAATACGTTAAAATTTGAAATGTGGATCTATGGGAGGCTTTTAAAAGGTGATTTGTGCCCGAGATTCAGAAGCAAGGGCCGTAGAGACTTGAGGAAGTCCTAACTATGAGTTTTATTTTTTCCCTGTGGTTTTTCGGATCGGAGATTCCGCCATTTTAGCCGTTATAGAAGCATGTAGGTAGCATCCTCCCCTGCGATGCGTGGTACGGAAGTCAGGGGGTACAGTCTGAGCCACTTCCTTTGAACTCTTTTTCGGTAACGCAAAGCTAATTAATTTCTCTCTTCAACCCCTCGTACAGCTCGCAACTCGCCTCTGTATCAGTGCGGTTTATTTTTCCAGGAAGGAGGCGGAGAGGTCAAAACGAAGGGATGCCTATGTAGCATGTACGTTCTCCTGGGGTGAGTAGGCTCATCGCAAAGCAGATCACGCAACCTCAGGTATGTATTTTCCTTTACTAACAATGAGAAAAATAATTATTGACTCAACCTTGAGGCTCTTCGGACAATCATAGAAACTCCAGATTCGAGATCAAATTCGTTTGTGGCTCGCGAAACATATTTCCCAGCTAAATTCACAAGGAAATAAGTCTATTTATTAAAAGTCCTTTCAAATCCTTTGAGTACTTTTACATATTTGGTACACTGAGAAAAATGTTTGGTGCGGACAACAAAACTTTTTGTTGCTATAGATGCAACAAAAATTGTTTGGTTGTGCCAACCAAATCTTGGTTCTTTCAACAAACTTTTTGTGGAACCAAGAAAATTCATTTGAACCAACAAAATCTCATTTTTGGTTGAATTAACAAAACTTATGTTGGTTCAACAAAAATTTGGTTGGCACAACCAAAAATCTTTGTTGCTTCTATAGCAACAAAATTTTTTGTTGTCAGCACCAAACATTTTTCTCAGTGAAGAAAGAAAGTTTTCTTTAATATAAGGAAATTTTCAATTTGAGTTATTAAAATAAAAGTTTTGATTTAAAAAAAGTTTTTTTCTGAGTAAAGAAACGTCATACTTTGATTTTCGTTCGCAATATAAATAAAAACTGATTTCATAGTAGATAAAGATTTGTTTTTGCTACAACAAATCCCAAAATTTTGTGAATAGGACTGAGACAGGGTTGTTTTCTTATTTATTAAATTTTTTGACTCTGGTACACTCAGAAAAAAGTTTGTTTGAATTAAACAAAATTTGTTTGATTCAAAGAAATTTTCTTTAATATGATGAAATCAATTTTTTTTAATTAAAGAAAATTTCTTTGACCCTATACTGAGAAAAATGTTTGGTGCGGACAACAAAACTTTTTGTTGCTATAGAAGCAACAAAAATTGTTTGGTTGTGCCAACTAAATCTTGGTTCTTTCAACAAACTTTTTGTTGAACCAAGAAAATTCATTTGAATCAACAAAATCTCAGTTTTAGTTGAATTAACAAAACTTATGTTGGTTCAACAAAAATTTGGTTGGCACAACCAAAAATTTTTGTTGCTTCTATAGCAAAAAAATTTGTTGTTGTCAGCACCAAACATTTTTCTCAGTGTATATCAATGATACGTTTGTTTGATTCAAACAAACTTTTTTCTGAGTGTAGGGTTTATTTCATGAAAGGAACTGAAAAAATCGGATATAAGGTTCTTATATCTCAAACGTTTTTTATGGGTGTTAAATTCTCTCTGTATAAAACAAAAAGTTTTATTTTGTTGGTGAATTGCATAGTAGATAAAGATTTGTTTTTGCTACAACAAATCCCAAAATTTTGTGAATAGGACTGAGACAGGGTTGTTTTCTTATTTATTAAATTTTTTGTCTCTGGTATACTCAGAAAAAAGTTTGTTTGATTCAAAGAAATTTTCTTTAATATGATGAAATCAATTTTTTTGAATTAAAGAAAATTTCTTTGACCCTACACTGAGAAAAATGTTTTGAATTTTTAATATCTTTTTGATTCTCTTGATTTCTTGTGAATTTATCCTGATTTGTTTTCAATACTTTTGAAATTCTTCGAATTCATTGGAATTTTTTCCTGTGTTTAATATGATGTGAATCACTTAGAGAAGGAAAACGACTCGCTGAGCAACTAATTAAGTATTCTCATTTAAAATGCTGAAACTCGGGCGGTAGTTTTATGCTGGGTGAAGAAACATTTAGATTGTTTATGACTGGATGCTATGATGATATTGAGTGCGTAGAGCATGAAATAAAGACATCCGAGCAAACCGAGAGTCCGGTCGGCCTACGCAAAAGTCGTCAAAATGAGATGCGATTAGGGACACGCGTGACCATTAATGTCACCTTGTACATCCTATCTTTTTCTACACTCTTGCTGTTCTATCATGACTTTATTTTATCGTCGTTAACTCTGTGGAACGGCGGCGAAAGGCGCGGTGATCCGTCATTAAGTAACGATCGTTATCGGCTCTTCCGCGCCAAAGCGATGTTGCGATTTAACGAGCGATTGTTACAAATGGATCTCGATAAAGCTGCTAAACCCGTGCCGATTATTAACTTTTTTCTAGATATGATTCTAAACTTGTCAGACATAAGTAATTGTCCTCTGATTTATGGATCATATAGAGTCTAGAAAATTCTGAAATTACTACTCCCCTTCTGCAAAAATAATTACTTTCATGATCGATTTCACCTCAAGAGAAAGTGCATAGTTGAATAATGATGATGAAGCAATATTTCAAGTGATTTAAAAAACATAAAGGAATATAGAAGATGATAATCCACCCCTTGAAGTTGGGCGAATGCGGTGACGAGGAGTATGACAATGTATGTCTTGAAAAATGAACAGCTCGTGAAACTGTTAATTATGAATCTCAAAATTGTCGTCACGCCGAAGTCAATCCGTTTTCGCACGATCATCATAATGACGCTCATTGTAAATTGTGCTGTGGGCGTAGCCCGTGGGTATTCCAATTAGCAAACGTTCCAATTATCCACTTCACGTTTCTCGCCGATAATTACAACTCCCGCAGCAGATGGTTTCCTTCGAGCCTCCACTCACATTTACGCACTCGCTTGCGTGATTATCATGGCTTCTGTCCGAAAAATTATACCCACAGAAGAGATTTCTGCACTCAGTTCATATATATATGAACTGAGTGCAATTGTTGCTAGTTGTATATATTCATAAAAGAGATTAAAACGCAGTTCATTGTTAGTTTCAAGTTGTTCGGTTTTATCACAGCGAATAAGAAGCGAAGGCATCTATACCAGTGTAAAAAAATTTAATAAATAAGAAAACAGCCCTGTCTCAGTCCTATACACAAAATTTTGGGATTTGTTGTACCAAAAACAAATCTTTACTATGCAATTCACCAACAAAATAAAACTTTTTGTTTTATACAGAGAGAACACTCAGAAAAAAACTTGTTTTAAATCAAAACTTTTATTTTGATAACTCAAATTTAAAATTTCTTTATATTAAAGAAAACTTTCTTTCTTTTAAAATAATTTTGTTTGATTCAAACGAAGTTTCTTTGATTCAAACAAAATTATTTTGAATTATTTAAATTTAAAGAAACTGTTTGTTTAATTCAAAAAAAATTTGTTTGAATCAAAGAAATGTTTCTTTGACCGTATATCAATACTATGATTTCTTTGAATCAAAGGAACTGTTTTCAGGGAGAATTTAACACCCTTAAAAATCGTTTTAGATACACTGAGAAACTCTGTGTTAGAAAAATTACTAATATCGATAGCAAGTAGGGGCAAAATCCCAAAATTGAGACATTTTAATACAGAAAATAATAAATTTTACTATTTAAATAGGAAATATTACTATTGAAATAGTAAAATTTATTATTTTCTGTATTAAAATGTCTCAATTTTGGGTTTTGCCCCTACTTGCTATCGATATTAGTAATTTTTCTAACATAGAGTTTCTCAGTGTATAAGAACCTTATATCCGATTTTTTCAGTTCCTTTCATAAAGGGTACAACCCTATACTCAGAAAAAAGTTTGTTTGATTCAAAGAAATTTTCTTTAATTTAAAAAAATTGATTTCATCTTATTAAAAAAACATTTCTATGAATCAAACAAATTTTGTTTAATTCAATGATATTTTTCTTTGACCCTATATCAACGTTTGTTTGATTCGAACCAACTTTTTTCTGCTCTCTAAACCTGAATCAGCGAAATTTTCGCTGTTTGAATCAGTGAACGATATTTTCACTGGAAAATCAGCGAAGTTCCCTGGCAAATCATCGAAAAAAATTTTTTATGTATTTTTGACGCATGCGCATTATCCACAGACAGAAAAGGATAATATTATATACAGTATTAATAAATTGTTTTAAAGAATTAGTTCCTTTTTGATTTAGAGTAGTCAAATTTTTAAAAATATTGGAATATGTGTTTATTAATAATGTTTATAAATTTCAAATTTCAAATACATTTTTGTATTCTATTAAGTGTGTAATAAATGTTCATTTTTAAAAGTATAAAAAATTGAAATATATTCTTAACCCAAGAATATTTCCAAATTTTGGTAGGGAAATTTAACTGTTAATCAGCGAAAAGTTCACTGCTAATCAGTGAAAAATTCACTGCTAATCAGCGAAATAAATTTTTCGCTGATTCGCAGCTGTATACTCTAGGCTGGTTGAATCATCGAATATGCGCTGCCAATCAGCGAAATTTCACTGATTCATATTTAGAGAGATGAGTGTAATTCACTGATAGTTTCAACTTCTTTGGTTTTGTCATAGCGAATAGGAATCATTGGACAATCTCGAATGCATCCATACGAACGAAAAAATATTGTTTAAAAATTATAGAGAAAATTTGGCTTTTGGACCAGTAGAAGAGATTCAAACGAGGCTTAACTTGGTGATCAGTCCCCAGAGGGCTCCAGCTCTCATTTGCCTCCTGGAGCCTGATACCAAAAGAGATAAAAAAAATCGAAGAGTCGAAGCAAGAGGCGGGAGATGAAAGTAAAGGCAGAAGAGAAGGAGAGAAGAAGAGAGAGAAAGAGAGAAAGAGAAAGGGAGAGGATCGGGTTCTGGGCAGAGGTGTGGCTACGAGAGTGGTTCTTCTGGGCGCTGGTTGGTTCGAGGCCAACGGGGGGCCTAACCGGGAACCCGGCTTGAAGCTCGGGTTATTTTTTGTTTTTTCTTTTTTACCCCCGGCGACATGTTCGCATGCCTCATAGCCAGACGTAGGTGTCAGAATGCGCCTTACTCGCCCTCGCAGAACGTAGAATTACTCGGCTATCGAGATCGGCAGATAACAGGAGAAATCATAGTGGCCACCCACGTTTGGTATTGGTACAGTCTTTCCCAAACTTGATGCAGGTATCTATATATGTATGTGTATATCTACCTATAATACACGCTCTCTAAATATGAATCAGCGAAATTTCGCTGATTCAACCAGCCTAGAGTATACAGCTGCGAATCAGCGAAAAATTTATTTCGCTGATTAGCAGTGAATTTTGCACTGATTAGCAGTGAACTTTTCGCTGATTGACAGTTAAATTTCCCTGCCAAAATTTGGAAATATTCTTAGATTAAGAATTGATTTCAAGTTTTTATACTTTTAAAAATGAACATTTATTACACACTTAATAGAATACACAAGTGTATTTGAAATTTGAAATTTATAAACATTATTAATAAACACATATTCCAATATTTTTAAAAATTTGACTACTCTAAATCAAAAAGGAACTAATTCTTTAAAACAATTTATTAATACTGTATAATATTATCCTTTTCTGCCTGTGGATAATGCGCATGCGTCAAAACTACATAAAAAATTTTTTTCGATGATTTGACAGGGAACTTCGCTGATTTTCCAGTGAAAATATCGTTCACTGATTCAAACAGCAAAAATTTCGCTGATTCAGGTTTAGAGAGCGAGAATCCAAGACAACGGCCATAGCACGCTGAAAGCACCAGTTCTCATTCGGTCACTGAAGTTAAGCAGTGTTGGGTGCGGTTAGTACTTGGATGGGTGACTTCTGGGGAAAATACCGTGTGCTGTGTTGTCTTTTACGTTACTTGTTCATGGAAGTATGATGTGCAAAGCTTTAGAAGCAGGCACACAAGCCAATGTACCATACCTAAAACTATAATAATATATATATTGTATAACGGATTTAATGTTAATGTGCTTCCCTTAAATTAATTAGGGAAAAGAGTTTCGTATAAATCACTATTTATTTAATATTCAAGAGTATCTGATCCTAGGTACAAAACTTGATGATTGCAAAGAGACAAAAATGAACCTTGCAAAACTTGATCCAAAACTGTACCAAATATTTCCTACAATAAATTATGGCTAATTAAAAAAGGTACTTTAATCCTAATCCGTAACCGTAATAGAATACTAAAGGCGACAGCTATACAGATAGAGACTAACAACATTATTTTTAAAAAATATACATTGAATATTTACGTATTATTGGGATGTAACAAAACATTATTTAAAACATTTCTATTGTTGATACTTAGATTAAACATATATATTTTCTGTTAATATTTCACTGATATACATATGTATTTGATTATTATCCTCATTACAAACATGATATATTTTTTTCGAAGTCACCATGGCCAAACTGTGTGTGAAAAAACGCAAATGCACAATATAATATTTTTTTTTCGAGCTCGCGGGGCCTCTTGGATGTGCCCCCCCCTCTTAATCCGCCCTTGTCAATTACATAAAATTAATTACAATTAATTTTGTCCAGGTAAATAGAGATAAAGAATATTATAAGATCTTGAATATGACTTTAAAGTCACTATTTTCGAAATTTTGGTTCCCCATTAAATATTTAAGTTTTTGTAAACTAAGTTTCCTTATTACTATATGTAGAGGAGAAACGAAGGTTTTTAGAGCCCATAAATTTAATCTTTGGTAATAAAACCTGTGGGAAAGAGTCCATACATAAAATTGTAGGAGAAAGAGAAGAACTAAAAATGTGAAAAATGAGTCCGTTTTTTCTAGCCTCTAAGAGTAAATTTAGCTTTTTAGGTAACAATTTTCAGAAGTATTTACTTATTCTCATTAAAATCAAACTTGAAATAAGAAAAGTAGCTAGTATTCATTAATTATACATAAAAGAATTTTCTAAATTTCACAACCCTCCCACCCCTATATTTTTCAATACAGTATCCGAATTATTTTTATTACTTAATCAAAATTGAAATACATTCTCTTTTATATATCAATTCTTATGAATCAAACTTGAATTCTTTGAAAATTAATTTATAATTCTACGAAAAAATTCAATAATATTATCCCGAATAATAGTATTATTTTCTAATAAAATGTCTTCAAAATTCTCATGTAAGAAAGTCTAGAATCAATTTTTATTCGTTAAGCTAAAAATGAAGCATTCGATTTCCGATTACGGGTAATTTCCCGTGTTGTCAACTCTTCGAGCTTTAATGCAGTTTCTTCCTTTCAGTTATTATCTTTAACGGATCAATAGAAGAAGGGTCAGAAGGTGGTTTGATGGATCTAGTATGGTACTCGGACTATGCTGGGAAAAGATTGTAAATTTTCTATTGACAGCCGATACTCTATACTCTTTATAGTCTATACAGTCTATAGTCTACATAGCCTTTTCTCTCTGCCGGTAAACACTGTAACAGTGTATAGTGTGTATTTATATAGTGTAAAGGCAGTATCTAGAAACCACTCGATGAGCACGACATAGAACACAGATAATGGTTCTAACGCACTGACTAGACAGGTAGGTTTAACCAGAGACAAATTAAATCGATCCAGTCTTCCCGAGTGGGCAAGTGGGATAGTTGCAATTTATTATCCATTGATAGTGTCGACCAAGTGCCCAACATCGCAACGTCGACCACATCCTGACAACCGCAAAGTTTCCCCGGCTCCTCATTTAACATTCGGGCAGCTGATGGTGAAATTGGCGAACGAAGGCTCGAAAAGAACCAAGAAATAGGATAGTTCCTTCTAATTTGGGAAAAATACTAATTGGACATCGACATCGAAACATATATCGGAAATTTCAATGTTTAGTTGCCGATGTCGGTGTGTTTAACATCGATGGTTACTTTCTCGATATATCGATGTTCTAAAACATCTACTCTCTAAATCTGAATTAGTCATAAGTTACTAACGAAATAGTAAATAGTAAATAGTAAATAGTAAGCATTTTTACTATAAATTTGATATACGCCAAATGCGTATATATTTAATACGACATTGCCGACTCATAAACTTAGAATTATACATAGATCGGAAAACTGATTCAAACCACTTGGAAATGGGTCAGCTGTAATTTTCTAGGGTACTTAAGGCGCTCCGCCCATTAAGGCCTCGACCCAAGCACCAGATTAATTCAAACTGGGCCGTTCTAAACACAGGGATGATCCCTCGGCTTGGTCCCATTTATTTAATGAATTCACAGGCTTGGGTGACGCTGCCTACGTCATTTTATTAGGGTAAATCCCAGGTG
>UCOK01016436.1:0-15798 GCA_900474325.1 Synergus umbraculus
GTACAACGTATTGTTCAAAGTGAGATCCGAAATCTTTATCAGGTTACGACATCTATGCGTAACGAAATTGATAACAATAATAATATTTTGTTGCGAAATCTTGAAGAATCAATCAACGAGAAAATTAAGAATCTTCAAATTGATACTCAACAAGAGTTATCATTTCACAACGCTGAGTTCATTGCTACACTAGACGCTCGATTGATTGCACTAGAAAATGGACATGGAAAAGCTACAGTTGGTGAAAGAGTTACATAAGCCTGCTAGAAGAAACTACCCTCGTCAACATGTAGATATTCGTGGAATTGATGAAACTTGGCAAGCCGATTTTGTAGAACTGATTCCATATGAGAAAGAAAACCAAGGATTTAAATATATGCTAACCATCATCGACATTTTTTCAAAATTCGCTTGTGCTGTACCAATAAAATCCAAGAAGGGTGATGACGTGACTGCTGCTATGAAATCTGTACTCGTACAAGGTCGCGTTCCAAAGAATTTGCATGTAGATCAAGGCAAAGAATTTTATAACTCACATTTTGAAAATCTTATGAAGCAATATAATATAAATATGTACTCAACATTTAGTAATTTAAAAGCATCAATATGTGAGCGTTTCAATCGTACGTTAAAGAATAAAATGTGGATGAAATTCAGCTTGCAAGGAAATTATAAATGGAAATATATTTTGGCAGATTTAGTTTCATCTTATAATGATACTAAACATAGAACAATTAAAATGAAACCCAAAGATGTTACTAAACAAAACGAAAAAAAATTATTGTTGAATGTTTATAAGAAAAACGTTTTTGTTAAGCATACGATGCACAAGTCAAAGTTTAAAGTAGGAGATAAAGTTCGAGTAAGTAAATTTAAACATGTTTTTGAGAAAGGTTACACGCCAAATTGGACAAGTGAAATATTCACTATAAGTTATGTAAAAAATACTGATCCAGTAACATATGTTCTCAAAGATTATCAGGAAAATCCTATTTCTGGTAGTTTTTATGAATATGAACTTGCTAAGGTTAAATACCATGATATTTATCTAGTTGAAAAAGTACTTAGAAGACGGGGGAATAAGTTTTTTGTTAAATGGTTGGGTTTCGATAATTCACATAATAGTTGGGTGAATAAAGATGAATTGTAAACAAATGTACAATGTAAATTTGTATTTTATTCAATAAAAAACCATAATCACAAATATTGACAAGTACATGTTTATTTTTCACTCTTTTATATTCATTTTATTTACTCTATTCCAATATTTAGATGAATACATACATAAAAATTAAAAATTACATTAAGTAAAGGTAACTCCTAAATCTTTTTTTTACTCACATCTTGAGATACATTTTTTATGTGAAAAGTAATCATTTCTAAAAATAAACGTTTAAACTGTAATATTTCTGTAAATTCAAATTTTTTTAATGCTATTGTCAATAAACTTTTGTAATTTTTTTTAATATATAATTCTACACTTTTTGCAGTAAAATCTATATTTCTTTTTTTACAACAAAGAACTTGTAAAATTGTTTGCACAATAAAGTCCTTCATTCCTTGAAGATTCATAGTAGATAATTCTCGGCATCGTTGATCAATACAAAGGCAGAGAGATCCTTCAGGACTAAAAACGTTGATTCTCTCAACATAAATTGATGAATGGAATTCCCGTTTTTTCCTGTTTGTTCCAAAGTGATGAATTTATCCAAGTTTAAAAATAATCCAAAGCGTAGATGAAAATTTCCAAAATTTATCATTCCTTTGATTTCTTCTTCTCCATTCAAAAATCTTGTAATAGTGTTAAAATATTTTTTTAATGCCTTCCAATTTTTCTGGCTCAAAGATAAGTTGACACGAGGGTGGCTTGACATCAATTTCACAACAATAGTCAAATCTCCAGTACTATTTAATTCTGCTCCAATAATAATTTGCTTCGTAAAAGATGAATTCAGATTATATGTAGATCCTAACAATATTTGATTTTGTGGTAGATAAGACATGGTTTTTTCAATTCTTAATAAATTCAATATTATTGTAAATTTCTCCAAAATATTTCATCCTTAATTGATTTTCATGACACAAATTTTTCATTTCTTGAAACAATCCTTCTTCTTCATGAAACACCTTCACCATTCGCTGCGGTAGAAATACACTGTATGAATTTTCAATGCTAACAGTGATTCTTCATCCGTATTTTGTTTGCACTTGTTTGATGTCACTAATTCCATAGATCTGATCAACTACCAATTGATTCAATTTCTTCGATGGAAGGAAATACTTGGGTTTTCCAACTTCGTTCAACTTTTGGAAATTCATTTTTTTTCACTCAAATTGATTTTATTTAATTCTTTTGTTATTTGTTGCACTTTTATCCTCCTTTCTATTAATTGTTTCACTTCTTGAATATTTGTTAAATGTACACTTAGCCGATTTCTAATTTCAGTTTTCGTTGCACTATTTGACATTAGCGATTTCAACTCAACGGCTAGCTGCAGACTGAAAAAAAATAATCGCAAACCTCCTTTTAAAGACCCCCGTTGTTATTGTTTTTGTCACCATAATCAACATTCCACTTTAAATAAACGCATATCATGTTAGGTCAATAATCTCAGAGGATCAATACATCACATTAAAAAAATGTTCTAAGAAATGTTATTAACAAAAACAATGGGTCAACAGGATATTACACACGTCTGGATCTTTCTCATACGTATCAATTATCAAAAAAGAAGACGACAGAGAGGATGCTCATCTTTCAAAACATCACCCACCATCGTAAATAATAACTGAACAATAACATTCCATGATTCCACATTATTCTAGAAGCTTCGAAACTTAGCATGAACATGAACCATCGAACGTTCTCGAGTGTCGGTAACATGTCGGTGCAGGAATCTGTATCCAGAAACGCCCCTATTTATCTATTCATCATATTAGATATATTGCCCTTGAAATATGTTCAAAAAAACCTTTTTTAGGAAACTGGATTTTGTCACCGCTACAAAGCTTCCTCTATGAGGAAGCAAAAATCAATCAAACCATCCGAAGGGTTATTAAATAACCTTTTGAATGAACTATTGTTGGTCAAATTTTTGTTAATAGAGTTTAGGCAATCCATCATAAAGGAGTTGGTATATCAAAGTCGAGCCATCTCCTCTAATACATATAAATAATAAATACGTATAAACGAATTACAAGTTCTTGATTTTTCAGATTGCTGAAATCCAAATTCAGCGATTTATAAAATCGTTTAATTAATAATTAAAATTATTACATTGTTCGGCTAATTAATTTACCCACAAATAATTTGTTAATTTTACAATTTAAAAATTTTACATTTTATTAAATTGCGATTTCAGAAATTTAAAAATTCTGCTACTTATAATTCAATATATATTTCTAGTTTTCATCATTTAATGAATTCCATATTTATTTTCTCCGATCCAGAAGCTAACCAAGAACACCGAAAAAACAGATATCTTCTATAATCGAATTGAAAAAATTGACGAATAAATTAATAATAAAGAATTATAAGTGTCCAAGTTTTCAAGTTTCCGGAATTAAAATGGAACGTTTTTTGTATGAATCGTTAAATTCGGATTCCGGAAATTCGAAAATTAAAAAATAAATTTACTCAAAAATAATATTATTATAATTTATTAATTTGAATTTTATAGAACAATGAGAATCATCTGAGTTCTAAAGCACAGTTTCTTAAATTGTATACATTTTAAAAACTGATACAACATATCAATTTTCAGTAAGTTAAATAAACTCTTTGTTTTATGTCCTAGTTATATTTTCACTAATGTTTCGAAGAAAATCAGATTATTAAAAATATGAATTTCAAAAAACTAGGACTTGGTGCCAATAAAAATAGGGCGGCTTACAGCTGAAATAGTAGCTATATATGTTGTATATACAAGGGGGCCGCCGCCCATCTGCGATCTTCGCGCGCCTATCCGCCATTTCGACTAATGTTCGACCCCTCATTCTGTATAGTTCTATGATGTAGTTCTATTATTGATATTATTATTTAATTAATATTATTAATTATTATTACTTAATTAAACAAATTATTAATTAAAACATAGAATTAATTATTTTCTATTGAATTTTTTCCAACTTCATTGAATTTACATTTTATATTTTAATATAAATATCTACATATTTTATTTAATTACATCTTTAATTTTCACTAAACTGAAAAAAATATTTTCTTCGTTTAAGTGGATTCCTTGAGGCGATCGGTTTGTATTTCGCGCAATTATTTATTGAGTATGAATGACGCGTATTAATCAGCCTATCACCTTACTTGCTAATTCTTAGAAGAGTGGGAAATTTCGGGATATCGCCGAGCGATCAGAGAGCAGTCTCTGAGAACAATTCTTCCTTTTGAGGTATCAACATCTTTTAATTCGCTACGTCTGAAGCCGAGACAAAAGAGCTTTCAGGTAAATATTTTTACTGTCTTCGATTTTCAAGTTCACATACATAAATAAGGTGATAGTGCTGATTAGTGAAATGTGTGTGCCTTTTCTTTGTTCTAGCATGGCGAATTTATTTGAATTTATTTGAATTTATTCGATTTTATTTGAATTTGATTGAATTGAATTTATTGTCTGCGTAATTTTTAGAGGTCGACGTTAAATAGATGGATTCTTTCACCTAAATAATATCCGGCTATTCTACATCATTCTCCAACTTATGAAAGTCAGTGAGTCCCTCTCAGAGGAAAACGTTGTTTGCTCTCCATCGTAATTGTATATTTTCATTATTTGTATTTCTCGATTTATTGATTTGTGCCTTGTGTGATTGTTTTATTGCTATGATTTTATATGCCGTATGAATTTGAATGCTTTGTCTCTATCGGTTCCCATTTCAACCTATGCTATTTGTATTGTGTAAATTCTTATGTATTTTCGGGCCAACGCGTTCTATTCTTTATGGGTGATTATTGATCATTTTTGTGCGCTTTATTTAAATTGATGTTTTAATATGTGGGATTATGAATCTATATTTTGCTATGTGAATTTCATTTGATATGTAATATGTTTGATAACGGTCGATTTTGATTCGTTTTCATTCATCGCTTGAAAGACGTTACATCTCCTATTGTTATTGATGTAATCTCGTGTTTGTCAATTCGAACAGCTGATTTTGACATTACAAGTACTGATTTTCAAATTATATGTATTTACTATTGACGTATCGTTTGTTTATATTGACAACCAAACCTGCCTAACACAATAATTTATTATCTTCTTCTCAGTTTATTCTTTTATATTAAAATAAAATTAAATCTCTGATCTTTTCTAAAATAATATTTATTAAATCTAAAATCAAGTTACACAATTTAGCAGTCGTGCATATGCAATGAGCCTTTAAATAAAATTAGTTAGTCACATCCTCTTATTCTGGTGCAAGTTTTCCTCTACAATTTGGTATATAAAGTAATAATTTTGGAGGATTTTCTATTCTAGATAGGATTCCTCTCAAATAAAGAGGAATCCTCTTAAAATAAAAACAAAAATCCTGTCACTTGAAAAGGTTCCTTTATACACTTTTTTTATTTATCTAGGTTATATTTTAAAACGATTTTTTAATTTTACAGTATCCTATTCTAAAAAAGACATCCTGTAACGTATATTCCAAGTCAAACGGACAGTTCGACCAAGAACAACCGCTAGCAAATCTCGACACCTCAACTTAATTACCGAAGTGCGCCAGGCGTCTCTTATAACGTCGCTCCAAACAAAATCCAAAATTCTAAGGCCTGAAACTTTATTCCTACTAGCTAGTCGTAGAGGGATTTCGTGGGGGCGCAAGACGAATTAAACCACATGATTATGAAATTATGAAATAATATAAGTTTACTAAATATAACATGAGAAATGAAATGAAGAAAAGAAACAGTAGTTTGATAAATTCTAGCAAAAGAGAACAAATACGTTCTCTACAAAATCGTAGTTTGAGGTACACTCAAGTTACGTAAGGTACAGTAGGATCAAAAAGTTGTTACGTAATCAGAAATAACCAATATGTTACATGGTAATCAAATTAGTGAGATCCAAGTATCTCAAAATTTACAACGAATGAATTTAATTTTGTCGAGAAGTAATTTTAAGTGACTTTAGTCTAGTCCGAGCGATAAAAGGAAATTACATAAGAATCGGAAAAGAATCGGTATTTCAAAGCATTC
The DNA here is from genome assembly GCA_900474325.1 of Synergus umbraculus. NCBI lineage: Eukaryota > Metazoa > Arthropoda > Insecta > Hymenoptera > Cynipidae > Synergus > Synergus umbraculus. The sequence continues at coordinate 6,206 of UCOK01016436.1, forward strand.
TTACGTTCTTGAACATGACGAAAATTACTCTAGATTTGCGATATTTCAAATTGATCTTTAACTACAAATAAGCGAAACAATATTAACTTTATCTTAATTCATTAAATTCATCGAAAAACGCGAGAAAGAGAACTACGCATCACGCCTCAAAATGGCTGCGTCACTGGGCTTTGGCCCGCACAAAGAAAAGGCAATTCTAGAGGAGAACTAGAATCCTGGCACAATTCATTTCACAAATTTGCTAACAAAGCTCAAAAGGGTTACTGGGAGCCAAAAGATCACGAGCCTACCTTACTAATTAAGCACTCGTCTAAAAAAAACAGCTCCCGCAATTCACAAAAACTCTAAAAGAAAAACTCTAAAGGAACGGTAAATTTCTCGTTAACGAACGGTGACGGCCAGCACAGAACTGGTGATTCGTTCCCTCTCTCAGCCGAGCGTCGCGTCGTCTTGACACGTATTCGGCATACCGAGAGCTGCTGCCCTCTATTGCGGCGAGTTCCGTCTTGAGTAATCATATAGATAGTACTGCGGGCTCAAACATAGCCGCGCCCTCGATTTTGACAGTTTGTCAACACGGTCGAGCTTAACACCATTAATTGCAATCTTTGCATGGTATTACTGCATACTTCTGCAGTCAGGAGGATGAGAATATATCTTCATAAAGACAGACAATACTCGAACGAGTAGCGGAATACGAACGATAGTCTGATTTCGTATATTTTAGTGCCAGAATTCCTGCTCCAAAATAGAAGGAAGAACATCTAAATATTTTATCGGTAAAACTTAATAATAATGTATCATTTACTCCAATCCATACTTCCACTCATTCCTTTAATTCTAGTTTGAGTTCTTGCTGGCCGTATATTTTATGTTTTTAGGTTATCTAACAGTTCTGGGAAGAGGATCAGTAGTGGTTAAAAATCACCACGTTACAATGCATTGCAGACAACTTCATAGCGTTACCTTTACATGCATTTCATGCATAAAGACTGGTTACGCATGAAGTGAGCGTCAAGTCGTGAGTATTCTCGACTTGGCGCGAGGATTTAAATTTTCATTTCACGTTCTATAAACGAAACACGCGCGCTCAAGCGCGCGCATTGTCTCGTGTATATGAAAACGCAGTAACACTGTTAAACACATTCTTTGCTTCTACGTTCGACACATTCTTCTCTTCTAACCTTCTAACGCAGCTAAATGTTTTAACAAAATCGCGAAATCACCAACCGATTCTAGAGGATTATTCTGAGAAATAAAATAACCTAATTCATAGAAGAAATATGCTCATTTTTATATGAAAATATGAGAGGATTCTATAAAAGGAATTTTCCTCTTAAGGGGGTCGTCTCATGTGATGGATCAAAAAAATCAATTTTTTTTTTGCACAAATTGCTTCCTAAACACATCTAGAATGTGTACGTGAAAGGATTTTTGGCAATTCGGATTCGTTAAGAAGTGGAAAAGATTTTGATTTCATTCATACCTAAACTTTTATTTTTCATTTATACCTAAACTTCTTTTTTCATATCCAAACTTTTTTTTGCACACATCGCTTCCTAAACACATCTATAATGTGTGTGTGAAAGGATTTTTGGCAATTCGGATTCGTTACGAAGGGTAAAGATTTTTATTTTATTCATACACAAACTTTCAAACGCGTTTTTCTCAAAACGTAATTTTTCACATCGGTCAACGCGATATCTCAAAAACTAATTGACCGATTGGGCTCAAATTTTTATGGTACACTCAGGACATCTATAGTTTCCACGTGAACCAGAATTATTGTGGTATCTATATTTATTTTTTTTTAGTAAAAATATACCAGAAAAAAATATAATGAAAATCATGTTTTTATATTTGACAGGTCAAAAAAGAAATATTCAAAATTTTTACACAGTTTTGGTTCACACGATAGTCACAGATCTACCAATTAAAACGGTCGGTGATTTTTTAATTTCAGATCAATAGAACAGCTGGAATCATGTTGACCAGCCATCAACTTTTTTTTGATACGGATGTCAATCCAGATGTCTACAGACAATTTGGCCTATATTATGCTTCACAAAAAATTCATAAAAAAGTGTAAAAAAAAACGCTTTTCACATGAAACGACCGCCTTAAACGAAGAAACTATTTTTTTTGGTGTATATTTATGAATAAATATAGTAACCATTATGACTGTAATTTAAAATTCAATGAAATTGTCTTCAAGATGCACTACGTGGAAATAATCAATATTGCATATCAAAAATCCTTCGATGCTCCAGATAAACATAGAGAGAAACATATGGCATTAAAAGCCAGAAAACATCTATTCATATACGAATATGATGAGAGATAATAAAAATAATTGGGTGAAATTACCTATTTTTACGTAGAATTTTATGGTAATCAACCCGGTCAATCCTTAACAGGGATGTACCTAGTACTTGGATGACCAACACCAATCCATCTGTCCATTATTGACAAAATTAATATCTTTGTCTTGGACATTAAGAGGGATGGTTGAGATAAAGATAACGATAAGAAGGGCCAAAGAACTGTAGTGATGTCGAAGAATTTCTGAAGGTGCTGTTGCGAATGACGAAACTGAGTCTGTGAATGGTGTGGGTGGTTGGAACGTCCATAGCTTCGTATCTCGTACCACGAAGCTCAGAAATGTACATAATAAATAAAAAAAAATAAAAATAAAAGCAATCGTACACAAAAAGTATCTTGCTAAAATAATAACTTATAATAAAAGGATAAAAATAAATATAAAACAGATAAAATAATATAAAATGATAGGAGTGCCGAATTTTGCCCGTAAACGAGAGCACTAGAGTTTCTGTTTAACTGAAGTTAAATTAAAATTTAGCTTTTTGTGAGTTGCAGAAATCTGCAACATCACAAAGGATGTTTCGTTCTCAAACAAAGAACCCTTTATTTTCTCGTCTCGCCTTAGGTGGCTCAACGAAAAAGCCTTGCGGCATAAAAAACCCTTGTTTATTTAAGATGGAATGAAAGTTACAAATCTCAAAGAAAGACGCGAAAGAAAACCGTTGCACGCCATACACACACACCCCGTACAATTCGGTAATTCGCAATCCTAAGCGTTTGTTTAGATAAATGATAAAACTCCTTAGCCAGGAGGTGGTTAAGAACCACGATGCGACTGTATTGAGACAGTGGATAAAGATAAGAATGCGACTACCCGAAAGTAGTGGAAAACGAATGCGATTACACTAGGTAATGGACAATGAGATGACCGAACACGAGAGAGCTCCGCACGCGCTAGCCGAACAACAAAGAATGATCATATCGATAAAAAGATTCTAGTGTAATGTCGAGGATGGTGGGCTTGAAATATAAATAGGTGCCAAAAGAAATCAGATATTTAGAGGTAAACCATATAATTTATTTAAAAGATATGTAATTAAAACGAACTTAGGCTATCTACGACCGGCGAAGCTCTGACTGTTCTTCCAGCCCATTTACGAGTACCGACTTTCTCGGCAACTTTCGTCCTTTCCCGTAATCAGTCGTCAACAATTAAGAACAATCACACACACATCCACACTCCGTCGTGACTCAGTTACACCCGTCGCAATCACACACACCTGTATCTCTCTTATCCATTACAGTTCGGCCAATCCTGACTTACTCCGTCCTCGGAGTCGTGATCCTATAACCATCGTCTTACATTTTTATCTGTTTTTACACTGAACTGCTTGTGCACCAAAGTCGCATGTTCTTTGGTTCCCACACCCCTTCGTATCTACGTTGAGTTACTTGAACCCCTTCGATATCCGCCACTACATATCGATCATTTCGCAAGACTTTGATGACCTCATACGGTCCCTTAAATCTAGGAATCAGTTTTGGTGATACTCCCTTCGTCGAATCGAAATTTCGTAGCATGACGTAGACCCCTACTCGATACTCGAGTGCCCCCTTTCTCTTTCCATTTGCGTTATCAGTATATCGCGACTGTGCCTTTTTTAAATTGACGTCCGCTTTAGCTCTTAGAGCTGCTAAGTCCCTACTTTTTCCATTTATCGAATCTTCCATAAACTCTCTTATATTGTCGTTGATTTTTCCTCGTTGGCATAGTCCAAACAACAATTTACTAGGCTCTATGCCTGTGGATCCATGAACAGAGTTATTTATAGAAAATTCGATTTCTGCTACAACTTTAGGCCACTCTCTGTCGCATTCGTGATCGCTTAGTTTTCCTAGCATGGGTCCCAGGGTTTTGTTGACGATCTCAACTTGCCCATTCGCTTGGGGGGACCCGGTCGCGATTAGCTGCTGCTTAACCTCATATTCAGCTAGAAAGTCTTGGAACTCCTTTGACGTAAAAGAGGTTCCACGGTCCGATACTAAGAGGCTCGGCTTACTGTAATCAGAGAAGTATTTTTTTAAACATGTAATCGATTCCGACGACCTTGTGGTTTTCGTCGGGTATAGTTTGACAAACTTGGTAAAAGCGTCAATTACTACCAGTATGTGCTTTTTGGCTTTTACCCTTGAGTCAAAAATGTCTATGTGATCTATATGCACTATTTCGAAAGGCTTATTTCCCTTAGGGATTGTCTTAAACATACCCTCGGTTTTTCCAGAAGTCGTCGAAAACGCAATACATTTATAACAGTTCTTTACATGTTCTACCACTTTTCCCTTCATATTTGGAAACCAGTAGCTATTCCGTAGTGTCTCGTACACTTTTGCGATTCCCTGATACCCCAGCTCGTCGTGGTATTTATACAGTATATTTTTTTCCATGGCGCTTGGTACATAAAATAACAATGTATCGCCATTATCCGATTTTCGAAAAATCACACCATTTCTTAATTCGAACAATTTGTCTTGTCTGACCTCTAATTTCTTTCTAATCTCTACAATATGCTCGTCTTTGTTCTGCGCTAGTACTAAGTTTGTTTCAAACGAGTTATCATTAACGAGACCTATCATATTGCATCTACTGAGCCCATCTACGTGTGTCATTCTTTTTCCCTCACGGTGTTCGGTCGTGTAATCAAAGTTTTGAAGCTCCATCACCCATCTTGATATTCTGTCATTAATATCTTTTTTCTTTAATGCCATCGTCAATGAGTTGCAATCTGTAATTATTTTGAAAGCGATTCCATGCAAGTAAACTCTAAATCTTCGCAAAGCATAGATGATTGCTAACATCTCTAGTTCAAAGCTATGATATCTACTTTCGACTTCCGTTGTGCGTTTTGAAAAGTAGAAGACTGGATGGAACTTCAAATCCTTTTTTCGTTGCATCAATATTGCCCCGAACCCATGAGAGCTCGCGTCGCAATGCAATTCCGTTTCAGCCCTAGGGTCATAAATTGACAATATAGGATCCTCTGTCAATCTTTTTTTTAGTATTGTAAATGCTTTAACTTGCTCCTCTCCAAACTGAAATTCCGCACCTTTCCGCAAGAGATCATACAGGGGTTTTGCGATTATCGAAAATTTTTCGATGAATTTTCGAAAATGCTGCGCAACGTCCAAGAAACTCTGTACGCCCCTGACATTTTTTGGCTCCGGAAAACCGAGTACAGCCTCAACACCTTTGGCTGTAGGACTAATTCCTCGCTCGCTTATTTCGTAGCCCAAAAACTCCAGGTTAGTGCAGAGGAATTCACACTTATCGAGGCGAAGTTCCATCTTATTTTCCACAAGAGACCTGAAAACCCTTCTCAGAATCGCAAAATGATGATCCATTGTTTGTGAGGCTACCAATATATCGTCCATATATACTACTATATCCCCAGACGCGATTAGTTCCTTGAAAACGCTATTAACAAATTTTTGAAATCTTGACGGCGCTACTTTTAGACCAAATGGCATACATAGAAACTCATATTGGCCCAGAGGAGTAACGAACGACGTATATTTTTGTGACTCCTTTTCAATCGAGATATGGTGAAACCCGTCCTTTAGATCCAGTCTTGAGAAATATTTTTTGTTATTTAGAATATCGAGTTGATCATCAATCAATGGCAATGGATAATTATCTTTAATAATATTCTTGTTTAGCGTGCGATAATCGACACACATGCGAGTTTCACCATTTCTCTTTTTCGTTAATACGATCGGGCAAGCGTATTCTGATTCGCTCGCTCTAATGCGCTTCAATTGAATCAGCCTATCTAAAATATCCCTTAACTCATTTTTCTCCGTATATGACAATCTTCTAGGGCCACAGTGGAATGGTTTGTGATTTTTTAACTCAATTTTCAGCTCAGCTTCAACTTTCGGTTTCTCAGGTCTTATTGGAACATTCGGTCTCACGACATTTAATTGCGTCCTCGTCAATATTCAATATTTCCTGAAAAATATTATCAATATTTTCCGATCTGACCAATTTGATACCGAATTTACGAAATGAATCGCGTCCCAAAACTACCGGTAATTTCATCGTGTTATCATCAACGACAAGCAAACTAATATCACTGATCTTCCCTTCAATTGTGGCCCTTACTTTTACCTCCCCAAAAATTTTCAATTTCGAGTTATTTATTCCAGCATACTCACACTCTCTTTCGCTTATTTCTTGGATCACTTCTGGGTTAACACATCTTTTCTTTATAAAACTGATTGGACTTCCACTGTCCAATCTCGTCATCAACACTAACTGAAACATTTCACTATCAATTTGGAACTCGTAGTTGATCTGCCTCAGGAACTCGTCTTCTTGCTCTCCATGCTCCACATTGGCTATTTCAGATGCGGCCCGCTGGTGTTCCTTCTTCGTGCAATCTTTTATCACATGTTCCGTCGATCCACACCGGAAGCAAGCTCCTTTCCTGCGCTCCGGCCTATCACATTCGGAAGATACATGACCCCATTTGCTACAGTTAAAACAACGCACCTTGTGTGCCAACGTCGGTTCCCCTTTAGTTCCTGTCTTTTGCCAAATTTTGCCCTTTTCTTCTATAGGACCTATCCTCGTATTTAAAGATATTTTTTCAAACGCCGATAGCAGCGCTTCTACTGATTCGAATCCCTGTATACGCGCTTGATTTCGCATAGTCAAATCAGGTATTCCGTCAATATAATAGTCAATTCTTTCGCTTTCGTTTACTGGGACTCGATTGGCTAAGATGGTTTTGTCGTGGATATATTCGCTAAAGAGTTCCCCTCTCTTCCATATCCTTTCCTCGAACCTTTTTCTTAACAAAATTTTATTTGGCCGTTGATGGAACATTTTCCCAATTTCTGACAACAAGTTTGTTGTTGACATCTTAATATGTTCGGGTCTCGAGTGAAACCATGTTAGCGCCTTGCCCTTGAGTTTCGATCCTATCAATATTCTTGTAAGGTCTTCGTCCAAACCATACGTCGTCTTCAATAAACAAATTTGTCTCTTCCAACCTTCATATGTACCTCCTGTTCCATCAAAATTACTCAATAGCTCCCCGATTTGTGAAATGTTAATTTTGTGAGTTTTGAGACTGCTTGTCGATGACGTAGGGGTTCGTAATCCCTCTCTACGTATTCTCAGCTCACGTTGTATGGTAGCCAATCGTGCAGCGTCTTCTTCCCGAGCTCGGCTTTCTGATTCCAATATGGCCGAGTCTGAGAGATCTTCTTCGTTTCTGGTCACTGCTTCCAAATTCGCAGGTTCACGCATTTGAGCCAGTTCGCGTTGTATTGCTTCTAAATTCCTGGCGATGTCTTCTCTTTCAGCTCGCACCGTCCTCAAAGCTTCTTCGTGGGTCTGACTCCTTTTCTGGGCGAGCGATCCAGCCTTCAATCTCTCAATTTCGGCTCTGGCCTTTTCCAATTCTGCCCTTAAGAAATCGTTCTCCTCTTTCGCTGCCTGAAGGGTGTATTGCTCTCCTTGAGAATCCTCGGTGTTTTTCTCCGCTAGAAAATTCCTCCAAGTGTCCTGCGGGTCATTTTCATATACCCTTGTAATCAATTCTGCCTTGTTCCCTGAGGTAGGCACACTTAGCCAGCGCAGTATCTCTTTCAACTCGCAGACCGTTAGATCATTTAGAGTGGCCATTTTGTCTCTTTAGTCACTCTAAATTAGTTTTTCGTAATTTCAGTTGGTTTTGCACAACTTTACTCCAGCACTCAGCTAAAACCTTGTAATTGTACACTCTTTTTCTCTCAATGGAGCTTTTTCTCACTAGGCCTGACCGTAGATTCCCGAATTTCAAAACTAGACACTCGTTACCGTTACCTGTTTTTACGTAATCACTTGCCTGATTTCAAAGAAGAGAGAGAAAAGAAAAAAAAATTTTAGTCGCACCCGGTATGATCCCACTTCTGAGATTGTAATGTCGAGGATGGTGGGCTTGAAATATAAATAGGTGCCAAAAGAAATCAGATATTTAGAGGTAAACCATTATAACGACAATCTCGGCTTCAAGGGACTCTCAGCCGCTGAGTGCCGTCGAAATTCCGGAACCCAACAAAAGTTTCGGCAAACCTCTACCTATTGCCAATTAGGGCGCCAGGTATCCTTAGATACCGCTCAAAATTTTAATCTTAAATTCTTCACAAAACTTTTCTAAAGACATAAGTGGATTCCCACTAGCTCAAGAAGGAGAGGGAAATCGTGGGGGCGCAAAACAACTCAGGCTGAAACAAAATGAACAATAGAAAACAGCGTTTATTAATATAAATTAATGTTTGAAATAAATGTTGAGATAATATGAATTCAGAGAAATGAAGCGGATAGCGAAAATATACAAGCGATTAGTTTGAAGTTTCAAACTGGAAGGTTAGATAACCGCATCTGTCAATCATAACGTCACGTCTTCACATTCTTATGTAACTCGTGTTACACAATCTCTACGTTAGAATTTCGATTCACAAAATTAAACCTCATTACAATACAAATAACTCATAAAGATTTCAGTAAATAATTAAACTTCTCAATTTACTCTATATATGCGACAAAAGAAAAGAATATAAGAAACACGGCACTATACGTCGCACATGGGCGTTGGCCAAAGAGGTTACATAACAAATATACTCAAAATATTAAACTTTACTCAAAAGAAATCTGGGAAACTAATCTTGTTGACGCCTACCTTTATTCTGCAGAACCCAAAATGAATAATCTGGTGCAGCACTAGGCACTTTTTATCAAAATTAACGAAAAACTTCTAAATTGTGACGTTCACAGTGAAACAGCCAGAGAGGAACTGAACTGCTCCGAAACTTTCGTCTGGGTGCGCAGTCGCTGTAGTCGGAATATTGTAGCTCTGAGAGCTGCTGCCCTCTTGGCGTATGGAATTAGAGTTAGCGCTAGCCATTATGGCCGCGTCCATGTATTGTGACAGTTTGTCAACAATACGAACTATGGATGCATTAGATTGCATTGACTTCCAATTTGCAGGATGGAACAAAATTATTAAATGACTGACGCATCCCAGACGGCAATGTGGATAAAAGTAAGATAAATGTGGATATTTTAGTTGGGTTCTTTAGAAGCAAGGTAAGCTGTAAACAGTAATATTCCTTGATATAAACTTATTCTAGTAGCATACTATATAATTCTTCCATCTCTCATTCATTTCTCTCGACACTCATACTCTTATTATTAAATGAGTTCCCACTGGCTATTCCTATTTTAA
>UCOK01016452.1:0-20361 GCA_900474325.1 Synergus umbraculus
ATGTTTCTTTTTGAATACCCTATAGAATAGGTATAACAACTTTTTGAATTTCCTTAAAAAATCGAAAATTCAAATTTTGAGCCAAATAACGCGAGATACAGAGAAAATGATAAGAAACATAAATATTGTCCTTAAAAAGGTCTACAAGTTCTCCTTGAACCATTTTTCAATAGGATGCATAGTTTTCTATTTAAACGTGAAAAATACTTTTAATAACATCAAATATTTTTACATTCTCATCAGAGAAGATATTATTTAATTTAAGAATTCTAAAGACGGATGTTCGTAGTACTCAATAAAGAGTAATGCAAAATAAGGAATAAATGAATAAACCATGTTAAGGGAAAAAAAATTTATACATTATTTTGCAATATCTGAATAAGCAGTCCCGGACCGAGGTATACAAGTTAATATAATATAATCAATCTTTAAATAATTCAGAATAGTTAATTTAATATTTAATAGAATAGAATTTTGTGTGTAAATTCATTAATTATATCTTACATTCTCATCGACAATGTTATATGCGAAAGAGCAAACAATCATCCTTAAAAAAAATGGGCTTTAAGTCATTTCTTTCCTTTTACAGTTGGTTTCAGAAAACAATATTTTTACATTCTCATTTGAAAAAATGTATTAGAATAGTATAAAATTTGATCCCCCCACTCCGTTTTTATCAAACGTCCACGTTTTTACATTCTCATCAGAAGAAGTATTAGATTTGAGGCGAGCGCGAAGCGCGAGTGCCCTGATGAGAATGTGCTCCTTAAGGTCGATAGAACCTTAAGTAAATTAGTATTCGTTTGCAATTCCTGTTGTAGTAACTTAAATAAAAATAAGCGGCCCGAAGGGCGCCAGCGCGCGAAGCGCGCACCACGGAACGCGAAGCGCGCATCACGGAGCGCGAAGCGCGCGATGAGAATTTGCCCGCGAAGCGGGCAGATTTTTTTTTTAAGAAATCTTGATATGAAAATTCATCTAGTGGAAGAAATAATTGAGAATTTTTAATCTTGAAATATAAAATCTTGTAATTCTTTACCTAATTTTCAAAATCTTCACGAATTTTATAAAATCTATTGGATCCATTCAAAGTTTATAAAATTACTTATTGTCTCATAAAAAATCATAAAATCCCCTAGAATTACTTAAAATTCCATATAATATGGATAAATCCCTTAAAACTATTTTTAAATCCTATGAAATTTCATGAAACCCATTAAAATTCCTGAAAATCCCATGAAATCTTGCACAATTAATTTCCATACAATATCTTAAAATCCCTGTAACATCCTTCAAATTCTGGTAAAATGCCTTAAAATTAATTAAAATTAAATTTGCTTAAAGTTACTTAGAATCTCCCAAAATATCATAAAATCTCATGAAATTACTTAAAATTCCATAAAATACCTTTAAACCCCTTAAAATAGACTGAAAATGCTAACTAAATCTCGTAAAATCCTTTCAAATTTCATAATTTTTCCGCAAAAAAGTGGGATTGGAAAAATTAAGGGATTTCAAAAGTCTGCAAAATAATTGATTGCCTCTGTCTTAATAATCTCTTTGAAAACATATAATAACTTTTTTAAGATTGGAAATATTAATTTATATGTATATTTTTTTAAACAGATGCTTCTGTCCTCTTGGTTTTACTGGACGCCAGTGTCAACTAGAAATGGCAATGCCAGACATGGAATTAAAGCCTCCAAAGCCAGACATGACTACAACGAATCCTGCGACGAGCGTTCCAATTTCCGTAATTAAACCAGAAATTCAAGAAGAAGTTCAAGAATTGGAGGAGAAACCACAAGCGGAAACCGGACAAGAACCTGAAAAAGAAAAAGACGAGATGACAGATAATAATAAGGAACCCACTGCTGAGCCTTTAGGACCAATTGTTATCACGGACCCTCCGGAAATTGATCCTGCGTCGACGGCCGGAAAGTGGCCAACAGAACCACCTACCGAATCACCATCTACTGAAAGAGACGCTGAAAATGAAACTTGAGACTACCTCTTCATTGAACACCACTTCTTATTATTCATTATACCACTTGTTCATTCTTTTATTATTATTTATATTTATTTATTTTTATTCATTTTCTACTCCACGCAGAATCCATTTTAATATCTCAGTGACAATTATATCTACGCAATACAGCTCAATTTGATTTCATCAATATACAAGAACCATCACATTCAAATATAAAATATTATGAAAGTAATATTTTTTTTTTTTGGAATTCAACTTTTAGAGTACAAAGACAATTCAGTTTGTTATTGCTTTTTTGTAATTGTATAGTGAATCCCTTCATGATTTCATTCACATTCATCGGTCATATTACTTTGTTAAATGATTGTAGTATTTATTAAACATAATTGTAAACTAGTTGTGAAGTTTTATATACTCTTATAGATTCCCGAGTAGAAATTTTCAAACCTCTGGCCCAGATCAGGACTATACAGCAAAATTTCTACACATTTCGGTATAATTAAGTAATCTTTACTCTCCTTACCCCAATTTTGAATTATGATATTTTAAAAATTATTTTATATTTTACAGTTGAAAAAATAATGTTATAAAAGTTATAAAACTACTTAAAAAATGTAAAACAATCTTGATATTACTGCGCATGCGTTGCACTCGGACATGTGATTGATTGCTCTTCGCGCGCAGTTTAAAATACTAAAAATATTTATTTATTCGTAATACGCTTTTGTAATTGATGTGCCGCATGCGCAATTGATAATCCACTATTGAGAAAAGGAATTTCACTAGATTTAGAAGAGTCGAGTGTAATTAATTCTTTATGTTTTTGGATTTTTAATAATAAACTTCCATTACATCTTTCAACTATTTAAAGAAATACATCAGTGCTCCTTTACTTTTCTAGAAATACATATATATCCATTAGAAAAAAGATATATTTTTATAATTTATAAAATTTATAATAGCATAAATTAAAATTACAACTGTAATATAGTCACTGTTGAAGCTAATTAAATTTAAGTAGCATTCAGTGGCATAACTTGTCATAAAATTCTATTTCCCGACTATAACTCAATACTCGCAGTTTATAGTTAAGCAGTAAATTAAAAATATGACATTTTAATCCAAATTTTGCGGTTGTCAATATAAAAGTCAGGTACATGCAATACACTGTAGAAAATTGCAAAAGAAACACTATATACATCCGGAGTTTGTACAATGTTTCCGCCCTGAGGGTTTGGGGTGCCTATACATAGAAAAGTTGTAGAATGCCCGTGTAGAAATTCTCAAGCTTGGCCCAGACCGGTGATGAAACGCTGAATCCGGCCGGGCCCAGGCCGGGCTTCCAGTCAAAACTGGGCGTCCACACTTGGGCCAGGCCAGATTTGGCGTTTCACCCCGGTTTGACATCCCCCGGCCTGGGCCCGCTCAGGGCCACAGTAAAATTTCTACACGGGTGGTCTTGAAGTCATGAACTACGTCATAAACTCCATGCACCGGTTGCGGTTGAATGACCACATATTTACACTAATGCAACCTACGTATTTCAGTTTATGCACTGGATCTCGATTATCTTACGTAATCTTACATGTGTGCATATAATACTTTTTTGCAATAACACCAAATTGCATGAGTGCGTGTAGAACGTACAATTAATCAAATGAATCTCACGCTATATTTATAATTAAAGTAATCTAATTATATTACAATCTTTATTTGGAATTTTTGAGAGGAAGATTTGGTATACATATTTAAAAAGAGTCGTTAGTTCGCTCTTTCCAAATCAGAGCTTCATTTATTGAGATTTTAGAAATATTAAATGATTTCACGATATTTCGAAAAGTTTTATGAAATTTTAAAGGAATTTAGGAAATTGCATGGAATTTTAAGTAATTTTCAGAGATTTTACAATTAAATTCCTAAAATTAGACTAGGAATTACAAATTTTTATATTTCAAACATTAAAATTTCTGAATTTATTTGCATACTTTTGCAATTCCTTAATTTTTCCAATCTCACATTTTTTTGGGATAAATTATGAGATTTTAAAGGATTGTAAAGTAATTTTAAGGAATTTGACTATATATTTTGTGAAATTTTATGTAATTTGAGAAATTTTACGAAATTTCATGATATTTCATGATATTTTAAATAATTTTAAGGGATTTTACGATATTTTCTGGGATATTAAGTAATTTTAAAGACTTTGGATGGATCCACTAGATTTTACAAAATTTCAGTAGATTTTCAGAAATTCTAAGAGATTTAATCAGACAGATAATAAAGACATTTTAAGGAATTTTATAAAACTCATGAAGATTTCCGAAATTAGGTAAAGAATTACAAGATTTTATATTTCAATAATTAAAAATTATCAATTATTTCTTCTACTAGATGAATTCTCTTATCAAGTTTTCCTAAAACAAAAATTTTTGAAATTGAATATCGTTAAGTCCTTTCCCACATGAAAAATGTACAAAAAATTGGTTCAGTTCTTTTTGCTTTGAAAGTATTCATTTTATTGAAAAATTTGGGTGATGTTCCGAATAGTGATTATGCTTGATTTTCTTGAAACTTCGTAGGTAGAAATTTTAATATAAAACTTTAATATAAAACTTTAATATAAAAAAATTCTCCCATAAACAATTATTTTCCAAATTTCAGTTTTCGCAAATACAAACATTTTTTGAAAAATAATTTTAAAAACAATTTTCATTAAAGAATTTTTGTAATACACATAAATAAAATTTCATGAAAAAAATATTTTGTTTTATAACAGATAAATTTGAAAATGAAAAATTTTTAAAAACACCTATTCACAAAATGTGTAAAGCAAAAAATATATCAATCTATATTCCTCGCAATTATCTCTGGTTTTCAACGAAAGAGCTTAGTTGAGTTTTTGTTCATGAACTCCAAGTGGTTAAATAGCTCAGGCGGTTAAGGTGTGCGTTTAGGATGTTAGGATCAGGGGTTCGATCCCCAGCGAATGCGATTTTTCGAACCGTGTTAGCGTGCGATTTATATATGTAAAAGTCCTTGCGTGTAATTCTCTAATTTAAAACATAAATTAAGTGCAGTGCTTATATTAAAAACATTTTTTTTTTTGTAAACAGTAACTACGGCGACTATAATAGCCAGTACTCTACCAGTAGTTTGCCCGTAATATATCAGTACAGAACCAGTACTGGTTTCCAGTACCGCGTCAGTACCGAACGCCAGTACTGCCATGCATTACATACCAGTAATGGCCCAATGCTGGCCCAGTACAAACACCCAGTACTGGTACTCTGGCAATCTATACTGTGCCAGTACTGGGCCAGTCGTGAATTTCTATTTGGGATATTTATGTATTTTGATTCGCTGATTACGTAAGTGATAGTGAAAGTTGGCGCAAATTTGAATTTAATGAGAAAAACCATAAAACCCCCATAAAATCATGGTTTTTTGCGATTCTCTCAGCTAATATGCAAAATTAAAAAAAATGTTCTAAACAAAAGTTGTAGATCTCATTGAAATACATATTTTTTGTTTTAAACATTTTTTTTGGGGAGTGCTAGTTTTCGAGAAAATGAATGATACAAAAATTACAATCATATCTCCGTTTGTTTTGGTTTGGTACCTATAATTCCCTTTAACATCCCATTTGTCATTTCCTTTTACAATTCCCTTTGCCATTTACCTTTACCATTCCTTTTAACATTCCATTTTCTATTTCCCTTTACCATTCCCTTTGCCATTCCCTTTACCATTCTTTTTAACATTCCATTTCCCTTTACCATTCCCTTTGCCATTTTCCTATACCATTTTCCTTTACCATTTCCTTTTACCATTCCCTTTGCCATTTCAATTTGAAATTTCTCTTTCCCATTCCTTTTACCATTCTCTTTGCTACTCCCTTTCCCACTCGCTTTGCCATTCACTTTACGATTCCCTTTCCCGTTCCCTTTGCCATTTCCCTTTACTATTCCCTTTGCCATTCCCTTTGCCATTCCCTTTGCCATTTTCCTTTAACATTCCCTTTGTCATTCCTTTTGTCACTTCCCTTTACCATTCCTTTTATCATTCCATTTTCCATTTCCCTTTACCATTCCCTTTGCCATTTTCCCTTATCATTCCCTTTGCCACTCCGTTTGACATTTCCATTGCCATTTCTCTTTACCATTTCCCTTTATCATTCCCTTTGCCATTTTCCATTACCATTCTCTTTCTAATAATTGTCCTTTACATTGATTTCCATTTAGAATGTGAAGAGCCATGGTATTTGGGTTTTTTTATAAATAAAAATCGATATATTTGATTTTCTCGAAAACCATCACTCGCAGAAAAAAAATATTTCAAACAAAAAATGTGAATTTTAATGAGATCTACAACTTTTGTTTGAAAATTTTTTTTAAATTTTGCATATTAGCTGAGATAATCGCAAAAAACCATGATTTTATGGGGTTTTTATGGTTTCTCTCATTAAATTCAAATTTGCGCCAACTTTCACTATCATTTACGTAATCAGCGCATCAAAATACATAAGTATACGAAGATTCATGAAAATCAAGCATAACCACTATTCGGAACTATACCCAAAAATTTTATTAAAAAAAGTTTCTATATCTCGGTGAAGTACATATTTTTTATTCTACTTATTCTTGAATATCAAAGTAAATTTGGCAATACCATTTCCATTTTGTGACAACCACAGAAATAGTAAAATATGGTACAACTATAATTACAAAATTACAACTACAAAACAAAATGACATATACAAAACAGATTTAAAACAAAAAAAAACTACAACTATAAAATATTATATTTCAAAAGTATATATTCTTTTGAAATATTTTAAACTTTCTTGAAATTTTTGCAAATGTCATACATATATGTCCGTTTGGAACAGCAATTTAAAGCTTCTCGTGCGTTCACCGAAGTTAAGCAGCGTTCCGCTCGGCTATATGTATATGGATGGGGTCCGTTGTACTAAAAGAGTAAATTGATCAATTTTTGAACAATTGGTTTTATACTCAAACTCATACCATTAAATTTAATGATGAATAGTTTTTGAGATAATTTTTGCAGAAAATCAAATATATCTTATGCATAATTTTCTATATGTTGTTATACTAGTCTCTTAACTTTTTTTCATAGCGTGTGTTATTTAGCTTATAATTGTAATTTTCTTTATTTTTTGAGCATTTTCGAAGTGTTACAAGTCTGACAATTTTTGTTTTATTGAAAAAAATCATGATGATAAATTCTTCGACTATTTATGTACTACAAATATCCGTAAACTGAATTTTTGAAGTGATAAAAAGTTTCTAATTTTTGTCAAAAATGGCTGGCCAACGAACTTTACCTTCATTTTAGGACACTAAAATGAAACCCAAGTTAAAATTCTCGAAAATCTCTAAAAATTTTAAGTCATTTTAAAGACTTTGAATGGATCCAATAGATTTTTAAAAATTTCAGTGGATTTTCATATTTAATGGGACTTTATAGGATTTTGAGTAATTTTAAGTAATTCTAAGAAATATCAAGTGAATTTACAAAAATGAAATGAATTTCACGAAATTTTGAAGGATAATAAAGCTATTCTAAGGAATTTTTTGAGACTTATTGAGATTCCTGAAACTAGATAAAGAATTACAAGATTTTATATTTCAAGAATTAGATATTCTAAATTATTTTTGCAACACATGCATGAAAATGGCCACATCCCGTGTCCATAAAGCGTGCGGAAAATTCCAGATTCCTCTCCTGTGAGAATCTGGAATTTTCCGCTTGCTTTATGGACAAGGAATGTGGCCATATTTTCATGCATTTTTTGCAAAAAACATCGTGTACAATGTACTATTTTTCTACTAACAAAAAGTGCGTAAAAACGAGAAATTAATCACGCACGGATCATAAATGCTGGTAAAAAGTAAATAGTTAAAAAATAAACAGTTAAAAAATAAATAGTTTGATAGTAATCTGAAAATATTGTAGTCTTTATCTCGATATCGATCGACGGAAATACTAATTGCAGAAAGTACTCAGTCCAGAACAATTTCCTTATCGCAATGGAAAAAATCAGCAATGCAACTGAAACCAGATTTTCCGCAATAAAAATACAAGTCTAGCGTTCTCGTTTCAATCGAAACCATTATACAAATGTTACACTGCACGTGTTTGTATTTGCCTGTTAAAAGTGAGCACTTATCTCCTTCATTTTATCAATAGATGTAATTTTCGTTTTATCGTTCCCATACAATTTTTAATCGATGATTTTCATTTGATTTTGCAATGTTTGACTTTCTCACTCTGTAATGTCAGCAAAACATCAGCTAAATGACATAAGCGATAAGCTCTTTAGATTAAGGAGATTATTTTTATCTGAACCTGAATCATTTTTGTATTATATATTATTAAGTCTCAAATAACGAATAAAAACTTTTTAAATCGAAGTTTCAAGATATATGGCATATGATATGACTTCTTTGACTCAAATGTCCTTCATTTTGAAAAGCAACTTTCTTCACTGCAAAAACTTTCCAAATTGATTCTCTTCTCACAAATCGTCACGGATTTCGTCTCCAAATTAAGTTGTCCATAAAAATTATACCATAGCTGAATTACATGTTTACATGAATTTCTCAAAGAAAAATAAATAAAGGTTCTGTTATGATTTTTATTCATTAATTTTATACATGTATCTATCTATAATTTTATATCACATAAAATATCCATAAAAACCTTTTTTTTGGATCTAAAAGTCCTGTAATCCTAAAACTGGTTTTCTGATCGACTTACGAAAAAAGGAAATATGGAGTTGACAATTAGTACTTTATTTATAAGCAGAATACGAGATATTAAATAATTTATGATACATAAAAGTTTTTTTTCTATCTTTTCTGTTTTGTTTATCTTCTTTAAAATTTACGAGACATTTTTGCGACATGCTTTGTTTACAAACGAAATTTCCATAAAGATCTTAGAAACCAGTTATCAAATGCTAATTTTTTCACCTATTACAGGAATTAACATAGTAATCTCTAACTATTTAGCTTTAAAAATAAATACACTGTTCATTATTTTAATTCTTGTAATCATAATAAATGAATAAATCACTATTTACTTAATTTGACCTAGATAATTGCATAAAATCAATCAGGTAAATAGAATATCAGATTCAAGTTTTGCGTAAGCGAAACCATAGGCCAAGGCGGACGTGCTGGCAAAAAATTTACGAAAAAAAGATAACTGGCCACAATATTCTCAATACTAGATCCCAATCCTCACAAATTCAATAAGTTATCCAGATCAGCCGAATCTGGTTCTCTCTGAACGTGACATTTGTTGATTGGTCTCAGATTCTCAGCTCAAAAGTGGAGAGAAACTCTAAAAGTTCCAATTAAAGAATTAAACCGTTGCCGTTTTGACATGAAGAATTTATTTAACTCAATGTAACCTTCATATTACTCAAGATCATCCACCTCTTTTTTTTTTATCAAATTCTATCATTCTTGCAAATATTTTTTCTCAAGAAATAACGTTTCCCACCTGTCAAAAGGGAGACACACCTACTTTGGTATATCACTATGTAGTTTGCATATGGCAATCGAGTTTATCGAGATACGAAGCAACGAAAAGGAGAGTGCATCGAATAAATATCGACAATGTGGATTGGTAGGTTGCTTCTAGAACGATTCGACCCAGATTCACTCATACATATGTAACCAGAGCATTATAACATCAGAAAGCAAGAAAACTACATTCGACAAAGAGTAATCTTTTGATATTTAACTTATTTCACTTTAAAACTGTTATATCGACGTATAAATTGACTTTGATTGATCAGAAATGATCAGAAGGAATTCCTATCTTAAAAAAAGTGGTGGTGTAATGAAATGTATCGAAAATTTGGCATACATTGTTGTTCTTCATTGCTTTTGAATGTATTGAAGTTGAATGTAGAAAAATATACTAATGGCGCAAAAAAAATTCACAAAAAACATTCGATATCCCTTACGATTCGTTAATATTTCTTAAAACTCCCAGAAACCTCTGAAAATCCCTTAAAAATCTTTACAAATCTTATCAAATTCCGTGAAATCCTTAAAAATTCTACAAAATCTTTTAAAAATTAGAGAAATCAATAAAATCACCTGAAAACTTTAAAATCTTTTATAAACCCCATTAAATATTCTAAAACTCATAGAACGCTCTTGAAATCTTTTAAAATTCGTGAAAACATCGTAAAATTCTTAGAAACTGCTTGAAATTCTTTAAATTATACTATAAAACATAAAGTTCCTAGATGTACTTTAAAATCTATTTAAATTATTCGAAATTTCATGAAATTCCATAAAATCCCTTAAATTCTCTTAAAACACTCGGAAACCTTTTCAAATCACATAAAATTTCATGAAAACCTTCGAAATTGCTTAAAATTCGTTAAAATTTGATGATAGTTTGGGAGATTCTAAGTAATTTTAAGTAACAACTATAAAATATTTTACGACTTATTAAGTAACTAGCTGTCAAGTTTGTATAAACTTTTGTACTCATTCAATGAGCACTTTGCTTCCTGTAAGCATTAAGTATTCTTTACATCAGCAATAAATATTGATTATTTAAGAAGTTATATTCGAAAAATTAATTTTAAAAACTACAATTAACCATAACACCCTTATTTTTTAATAAAATGCATTAATCATATAGGTCAGTCAATGATTCCTTACATCAGCTTTAAATTTTCAATATTTGAGAAGTTATAGTGGAAAAATGAATTTTACGAAAATGATAAAAGTACATAAAACTTGTAAAATTAAATATTTTGTTAAACCCTTTTGAGAAATTCAACTAGGTATATAGTGGAATAACTATGCAAAATTTTATCAATTTATCTCTACGCGTTTTCAATAAATTGCTCAATTGTGATACACGCATACTCATACACACATCCACACATTCATCTCAATTCCAAGAATAACATTGTATTTGCTTTTTTTGATCATAAATAAAAATATCACAACGAAAATTTGATATATTTTATAAAATAAGTATTTACTTAATAATTATACTTGATAATATTAATAATTATATAATAATTAAACTTTGAGCTCGAATACCTGTTAAGCCAATAGATTTAGCGAAAAATCATAAGAGACCTTTTTTGTAGAACGTCAAATTTCCAATATAATATGAAGCGAATTATTGCTTTTGATTCATTTGTCACTAAGTTATGAAATTCTAAAAAACAAATGGAATTTTTCCCATGTTATTTCCATAAGAAACTTAGGTTGGAGTGCGGACTATCTTAAAGTTAATATTAAGAGCTCAAACTTTCAGAGAATTTTTATTATCTATTTGGAAGCATTTGAGCCCCTGGGAGCAAAGAAATTCGAAAATATCTCTATTAAGGACCACCCTAATATATATGTATATATGTCCGTTTGGAACAACAATTTAAAGCTTCTCGTTCGTTCACCGAAGTTAACCAGCAGTCCGCTCGGCTATATATGGATGGGGTCCGTTGTACTAAAAGAGTGAATTTATCAATTTTTGAACAATTGGTTTGTACTCAAACTCATACCATTAAATTTAATGATGTAAAGTTTTTGCGATAGTTTTCGAGAAAATGAAATATATCTTATGCATAATTTTCTATATGTTGTTATACCAGTCTCTTAACTTTTTTTCATAGCGTGTGTTATTTAGCTTATAATTTTAATTTTTATTTTATTGAAAATTGTTCAACTATTTATGTACTACAAATTTTTTATTTACGTAGAAAATTTTTAATTTTTGTCAAAAATGACTGTCCAACGAACATTAACCTTCATTTTCCGACACTAAGATGAAAACCAAGTTAAAATTCCCGAAAATCTCTCCAAACTCCTAAAAACCTCTTGGAATTTCTTAACATTTAGAATATCTCTTAAATTTCTTAGAAGCTCCCAAAAACCTCTTGAAATCACTTAAAAATCCACAAAAACCGTTAAAATCAGAATTCTTTTGAAATTCAAGTTAAAATTCGCAAAAATCTCTAAAAATTCATTAAAATTCTCTTGTAATTTCATA
The DNA here is from genome assembly GCA_900474325.1 of Synergus umbraculus. Classification (NCBI taxonomy): domain Eukaryota; kingdom Metazoa; phylum Arthropoda; class Insecta; order Hymenoptera; family Cynipidae; genus Synergus; species Synergus umbraculus. Next base: position 12,044 of record UCOK01016452.1, read on the forward strand.
AAATTTAAAATTTCTTAAAATTCTTAGAAATCTTTTAAGATTCCATGAAATCCTTAAAAATTCTACTAAATATTTTATAATTAGAACAATCTCATAAAATCCCTTAAAATTTTACTACAACCTTCCACATCCTTTTAAATTTTACAAATTCTTTCAAAAATCATATCTGTATAGAAATTCTTTTGCAATCCTTCAATAAACTTACTTTAAAATTCCCAGAAACTTCTTACAATTCTTAAAATTCTACGATAACATTTAAAGTCTCTTTACGTCCATTAAAATCCATTAAAATTATTAGAACTCTCGTTACATTCCATGAAACCCTGAAAATTCTTTAAAATCTTATAACCATAAGAAAATCCTTTAAAATTATTAAAAGTATTCGTTATCTTATAAAATACCATGAAATCCTTTAAAATTCTCAAAAAATCTTTTAAAGATCAGAAAATCTCATAAAATTGCATAAAATCCCTCGCCATTCTTAGAAAACTTTCAAAATATTAAAAATCCTTGGAATTCCATGATAACATTTAAAATTCCATAAAACCCCATAATACTTTTACAAACATTTTTAAATCTCTTATAATTTCACGACACCTTACAAATCGCTTAAAATACGTTGAAATATTTTTAAATTCTTAGAAACCTCTTAAAATTCCTCAAAATTTCAAAACATTTAGAATTTCTTAAAATCCCTTAAAATTCTTAAGTCTCCTAAAATTGTATTAATTCCTTTAAAATCTCACGAAATATCCTAAAATCCCTTAAAATTCTATGAAATATTTTTAAAATCCTATACAAATCTTTTGAACTTCGTAAAAATCACTTAAAGATCGTCAAATCCTCTTAAAATTCCTAGAAACATCTATTTTTTTAATAAAAAAATCTCATTGTCACACATTTATCAGTTGTTTTTTACTGTAAATTACTAATTTATTTATCAGAGCAAAATATTCTGACAATTTTAATGTTTATAAACTCATAAAGCGACAAAAAAATACAATTCTTAAAAAAATGTACAACTACTGTGTCGAAAAAACGATAAAAATATACAAAAATCAGATGCTAAAATCTCTCTATCTGACCTTTAGAATTTCGATTTGTGTGGGTAAAAATTGTCACGCTTTTTAATTTCTAGTCGTAATATTGACCGTAAATTGTCAGTAAATGACTCTGGATAAAAATATTTAAAAATCAGATTCATTTCCACCTCTCTCCCCTCCACCCTCTCTCTTTTAAGTTTAAACGATCAGCAATTCACAAATATGTAATAAAAATTCAAAGCTCTTATGTATAAGGAAAAAAAGAAGAGATTTAATACATTTTATTAAAAAATAAGAAAATTATGGTTATTTATAATTTTTGAAAAATGGATTTTTCTACTACAACTTTTTAAATTATCATAATTTAAAATTGATGTAAGTTTCTTGTGTTGACACGAATCAGTAGATTACTTAATACCAATATATTTAAATAATAATAATAATAATAATAATAATAATAATAATAATAATAATAATAATAATAGAATGAAAACAAAAGAAAATTGATCATCTTTAAAAATTGGTATCTTTAAATAAATTCGTTTTTTCGTGCAATAGTTGGTCAATTTGAATAGGGCTGTGGTTTTTCAGAGTTTTATAGGCATTAAAATATTTTAAAATCTTGTTTTTGACTTTTGAATAATTTTTTTGCAGATAAAAATGAAAAAAAATTCATTTTCGTTAGACACTTCAGCCCAATTAAAATGTATAGTAATTCTACACGGAGAAAAATGGAAGGTAGCGGTTTAGTAACCTTTACACAAATTCAGTAAAGAAAACTTTTATTATAAAAAAGAGTCCAAAAATGCATTAATCATTTCTAAACTGTTTAGGAATGATTACTACATTTTTGGACTCTGTCTTATAATAAAAGTTTTCTTTACTGAATTTGTGTAAAGGTTACTAAACCGCTACCTTCCATTTTTCTCCGTGTATAATTGGGAAAGAATCCAATCATATTTCTTCATATACTATCACGATTAAAATTTAAATTACAATTAATAACGTTTTTTTTTTATATAAAAAAAATATCTTCTCCCTTTTGCATGTGCCTTGAGGATAAAACATTTTCTTAAGGAGCACAAACATCGTTATAACGATAACGATCCTTAAGCACATAAGCAAAGTTTCGTATTTCCTTCTTCCAAAAATCCGAAAAGCAAAGATTTGCCTATTTCCCCTGCAAGTTTCATGCTTCAGTATCACCTAAATAAGAAAATGACCAAACAAGCGAAACATCTTTCATCTTCGAAGCAAAAGCAGACGGAAGTATTTCGACAATCCTATCAGCGTGGAGCATAAGCAGACATATAAGTTTATCGCCTAGTGTCCTATCCAGAGGACTTCCACAAATATTATCCTTTCTACTCGGCCAAATATCGGTGAATTCTTTTTCGGCACGATCGGAGCGACCGCACAAGAGAGCTACAAAATCATCCAAGCAGAAGAGAGGGACGTACATTTAAAAAGGAGGTTTTCCTTTCATGTTTAAATCATCCTGGGCCGGCCGTTCGTCAAAATTCCTAATCCGTAATTGCATAAACGTTATCCCGTTTAAGTCGGGCAAATAAAAGCAAAATCGATGATATTCCTTGGCCAGAAACCAGAATTGTGCATAGTCGCAGGAAATGGCTTTATTGGACCTAATCGTATGGAAAAAAGCAGTCTAGCTGGAAGCATTTCCTTTTATGTGGCGACCCTTATGCGCATGTTAAATTCCAAAAATTATTGAATTTATTATGGGGAGTGAAAGACTACATTTAGTCTATTATATTTTTTTATGTCGATCTTTCAACTTTATTTGAATTTATCAATTTATCTGTCTGATTATTTTTTACAATCAGACTATATTCTTGTTTAAAATTCATAGATTTTGTGTAACCTTTTTAAAAATTGTTTAATTTAAAACATACATGAATATTTTTGAATATTTCTGAATATTTTGTAAAAAAATAAATATTCAAAAATATTTTAAAATATTCAAAATATTCAATGAAATAATTTTCTAAAAAATTATTTTTTAAGAAATTAAGTATAATGAGAGGTATCTCATTGCATCCTTCGAATATACCTATTCGCAACATTATTCTACGGACATAATACCATCAACTATAAAATGGAGAATAAATGTGACATGTTACCTTCGATCACAACATAAAATTTAACGACCAAAATTAATGGCACCCACGAATTACTTATAATCTTGCCTAATAATTGCATAACGAGTATACGCAATGCACAGGTCCCATTTTACATAGTCATATTACTCGGCGGCGGTTTATATTATAGGTGTGGAATGGAATAGAAGATTTCCATTTTGATTTATCACCCTGGGATGAGATTATGGATTGTTTAGCTATAATGCGATATACTGTCCATTTTAGTTGAGTTTAAACACCACAACGATTAATAATTAATTACGATTGTTTGTCTTCTGTGGTTTGCTGTCATAGTATAAAGTAGGGTAAATGTATGTGGATGAACAATTAAAGTAAATTAGTAAATGTCAACTGTTTGTCTTTATCCTATATTAAATAGTAAATTCTCTCTAATGAGAAAGGGTCTAGCCGGATAAGATAGTCAAATCTGCCTTGTAGGGAACCTCAATAACTCAATCCACCCTCATATTCGACATGTATAAAAACCCCTCTTTCTAGATTTTGAGACCCCTAAAACCCCATGGGGCAAAATGGGGCACCTTTGAGTGCTGGTGAGGTTTTTTGCAATATCTCGGTAGAGCTAGGGGCAAAAGATCACTCGAAAACACAGTTTTTCACCTCTAGCTCCTTCTAAATAGATCCTACGATAAAACCGATTGCGCCATTGTATTCTATAAGCAAAAAATACATACAAAACGTGTATTACTTTTTTGAAAATTATTTTTGTGAAATGATAATAATTTTTAATATTGTGAGCCGGAGCAATCGTTTTTATTTGCTGAATTTTTGAAGGGCTGCCAAAAATTATGTAGAAGGAGCTAGCGGCGAAAAACCCGGTTTTTAGTGGTTTTTATTTTTTTTTGAGATCGTTCCAACACTTTTAAAAATCTAAAAAAATCAAAGGCATTTTTGAGCCAAAAATATATCAAATATTTTTTTTTAGCGAGGAGTCGGTTTTTGTTTTCAATATAAAAATTTTTTAAGTTTTCAAACGGCTGTAAAAATTTGAATTTCCCACCAAATTTTATTTTCAGCTTTATAGGTTTATAGGGCTTGAGAAACCTTACAATTTTCTTTTTTTTTTATTTTTTTCCTAGCTCAAAAATTGACCGAGATATTGCAAAAAACCTCGCCAGCACTCAAAGGTGCCCCATTTTGTCCCATGGGGTTTTAGGGGTCTCAAAATCTAGGAAACATGTTGAATATGAGGGTGTATTTAGTTATTGAGATTTCCTAAAAGGCAGATTTGACTATCTTATCCGGCTAGACCCTTTCATGAAATTACATAGAATCATTAAAATTCTATAAAATCTTCTAAAAATCATAAAACCCCTTAAAATTATAAAAAATCTCATAAAATTTAACAAAATATTTTAAAGTCCCTTAAAAATCTCTGAAAACTTTTGAAATCTCTTAAAATTGATCGAAATTTCATAGAAGATTTAAAATCCCTTAAATTCTCTTAAAACACTGAGAAAGCTTTTCACATCACATAAAATTCCATGAAATCCTTCGAAATTGTTTAAAATTCGTTAATATTTCTTAAAACTCCCAAAAACCTCTTGAAATCACTTAAAAATCCACAATAACCATTAAAATTATAAATCTCTTGAAATCCAAGTTAAAATTTGTAAAAATCTCTACAAATTAAAAAAAATTTCTTGGAATTTCTTAACATTTAAAATTTCTTAAAATCTATAGAAATCCTATCAAATTCCATGAAATCACTAAAAATTCTACAAAATCTTTTAATAATTCTTAGAACAATCTGATAAAATTCTTAAAAATTTTACTACAACCTTCGAAATCCTTTTAAATTCTACAAATTCTTTTAAAAATCATATATGTATAGAAATTCTTAAAATAATTAAAATCACTTGATTTTTTTTTTAATTCCTTAAAGTCTATTCAAATTCTCTGAAACCTTTTGAAATCCCTTAAAATTCCTTTGCTTGAAAAATTCTCTTGAAATTTCATGAATTCCGTTAAAATTCCGCGAAATATCCTGAAACACCTTAAGGGCATGTATTACCTACCCGATCCCTACCTTACCGACATTTTTTTATCTGTAACGCTAAGTCTACATTTATTGAGATACCACATTGAAAATTTCTATATTTGAAGCTAAAGCCTTAAGAAGGTACGTTTGTCTGGTTCTAAATATTGACATTTAAAAAAAAAAATTTTTTTCAACAAAATTTTTTTTATTGTTACAAAAATTTAAGACCAGACAAACATACATTAGCATATTTTATTTAATTTTATAAATTTTTAGTTTGATATATTTATAAATGTAGACGTAGCGTTACAGAGAATAAAATGTCGGTAAGGTAGGGATCGGGTAAGTAATACATGCCCTTAAAATTGTACGCAATCTTTCTAAAATCCTAAACATCTTTAGAACTTCGTAAGAATCACTTGAAAATGGTCAAAAAAATCCATTAAAATTCTTAGAATCCTCTTGAAGTACCTCTCTAAAAAAAAGTGTTATAAAATTTTTTTTAAGTTTAAAAACACATATTTTAAGAGATATCAAAGAATATTAAAAATGCTCCAATACCTGCATGATGTGGAAACCGATTTTAATTCCCATAGAACTTAAGGTGCATGCAAATTCGAAAGGTAGGTAAACATTACCCATATATATTATTCGTAAGTGCTAAATGTTCAAAGGAATAAGTTCAGGACCGTATCCACCTAAGAATATTAAAATCAGATTTTCAATTCAACTTCTAGATTTCAATTAATTTTTTTCCCTGGAAATATTACATTTTTAAAAATTAAATTACTTTTACTAATTATCATCCTCTCAGATGAATATAAATAAGGAAAATTAAAAATATTAAGATTAAAATTTCATATGAATTTCTTTGTGCGCAATAAACACGATTTATGCAAAGAAACTAATTCTATCTAACATTATAAAGTCAATATTATGGAATGCTAAATATCCATTGCAAAATCGTGAAATAGGAACTCATAACCGAGTATGTACGTTATATATAGAAATGTGACAATCTCGACATGTATTTTTTTTAAAAAGCGATTAATTTTATACTCTTTCACCACAAATCGATTGGAAAGTAATTAATCCACCGATTTCATTGAAAAGAATCAAACCTCAGACCATATAATTATAATGCATAATGACGTGAATGAACAAGCATGGACTAAATATATATATATATATATATGCATATTAGAAAAGCTTTCATATAATACATTATGTGTATTAAAATTAATAGCTTTCAATTATAATGAAATAATTAATACATTTATCTTTAATACTTTATATTATTATACACTCAGAAAAAATTTTGTTTAATTCAAACAAACTTTTTTCTGAGTGATACATTTATGTATATAAATATGTATAATAATTATAATTATTACAAATTAATATTAATATTATAATGAGTGATATTTATTATGGATAGATTGCTTATTAAATTAGATTTGGATTTTTCGTCATAAAGTAAATGCTAAACATTAAGATCGTGATTAAATTATTACGCCGGCACTGTGTCTTGTTCACAGGTATATCGCCCTTCACCTGAGAATAGTACGATTCGCAAATCCATCTACATGTGTGAGAGTAGGTGTATGCCTCGCGTATCTCACAGATGTCCAGCTTTAACTTGGATCGGATTGATTAACGAGTGTAGTTTTATGGGAGGGTTCTTGTCTTTTCCATATACTTATTCTTATACCTACTTATAGCGGCTTTCTGTATTAAATGCGTAATCGTATTCGTAGTTCAATTGGATTAGAAGCCAGATTTTCCTTGAGATTACGAATACTATGACAACATAATAATAAATCGTTTTCATGATCTCTCTAAATTTGAATGAATGAGAAATAGGTCACTGAATCAAATTATTTTGTACTGGTCGCTGTGCAGAAATTTTTATGGAGTCCTGGTCAATTTTTCCTAGTTCTAAACGGCTCTAATGTGGTCCTGGTCTGGAAAACTGGGAAGGACCCTACAGGGCGCGCCACGTTCAAACTGGTAAATATCCCACTTAGGGAAAACTGGTCAGTACTCCATTAAGATTTAAAAACTATTCTGGATTCATTATTTTCAATATGTGATTACTTAACTAGCTAATTTTATGAAAATAAAAATCCTATTATAAAAAAGTGTTAGTAATTATACCGAAAGAAGTGATTATAAGAAATTTTTGAAGAATTTAAAATAATTCAGGGGAGTTTCAATATTTTAGAGTAGGTATAATTTAAATATTTGAATTAAGTATTTCAAGAGATTTTAAACTTTAATGATATTAAAGAATATTAAAGGATTTTTAAAAGATTTCAAGTGATATAAAGGAATTTAAGGGAATTTCAAGAAATTTCAAGTTATTTTAGGGAATTTAAAAGTATTTTAAGAAATTTTATATGATTTCAAAGATATCAGGATTTCCTAAAGAATATCAAGGGAATTTGAAGCGATTTAAATAGATTTGAAGTGAATTAAGAAATTTCAACCTGTTTAAATTTAAATGGCTCCAGGGTGTTGATTTTTCTATAGAATTATTTTTGACGTAGAATAACTTTGATTCACGTAATCAAAAAAATGATAAACAAATTTTGGAGCTTATAGAATTCTTATTTTTTCAAGTAAGTATTCAAGATGTCAGAAAATCCTTGTGAGAGTTTGTTCAAAATCGTGAAAAAAGTTTACAAAAAAATTTCCAGTGAAAAATAAGCAAAATTGCATTGGAAGATCAACTTTAATGTCTAAGTTTCAATAATTTCAACTTAATGAACACTTTATCAAGATCCAAAATTTGTCTATATATTGTACTTTTTTATTATTTTTTATACGAAAATGGAAAAAAATATTTTTTTCTTTAAATTTTTTTCGCACTAATTGTGATTTATTTGGTAGTAATTTTTAAACCTATTGAACTTACTTCTTTTTGTATCTTCTTTCCACATTTTCTTTCTACCCCCTTGACGAGTTCCAAAAAAAATTCAGAAGACTTTCAAGATTTTAATGTAACTAAAAAATGTTGTTAAGTATTTCAAGAGATTTGAAAGAATTTTAAGAGATTTTAAGTGGTTTTGAAAATTGATTTCGAGAGATTTCAAGTGATTTTAAAGAGTTTTTAAG
>UCOK01016458.1:0-22181 GCA_900474325.1 Synergus umbraculus
TATATATATATATCCTATTATAAAAAGAACATACTTTCAGCTAACTTCATAGCGTTACCACTGGTTACGCATGAAGTGAGCAGTAAGCCTAATGACGTAAAATATTTCAAATACGAAAAACGCGCGCTCGAGCGCGCGATTGGACTCGTATATATATATTCTGCATCTGAAAAAGCATAAAATCCAAATTGTCGCCTAAACTAAGAATCGTGCGAGAGACAGATCATTATTCGAGACAACGAATACTACCTACAAAGTTTTCCGAAGTTTTTGGAGCAAAATCTCCACCCTCGATAATCTTCGAGTTTTCGAATTCGAAAGAGGAGAAATGAGAATGGAGGAGAACTTGGTTGCGTCCGCATAGCAAGTCGGCCTCCCACTCTTAGTCACACGGATACAGAGGTCCAGTTGTGTGCGTCGGTCGGCGTTTCAAATACGCGATCACTGTTTACACCTTTGCTGAATTCCCCGGACTTCGAGTGACCATTTTTATTCCTTGAGTTAGAAATATTCGAAATATTTCTACGCTGATTATAATTTTATGCTGAGTACTGAGAGAATTCAGAATATTTTTAAACTTTTATTGAGGCTCTTCAAAAAGTTTTTTTATTATCGAGACTCTAGTAATACTATAGCTTTCAATATTTCAATGTTGAGAATTCACTTAGAAACTTTGAATTTAAAGGAATTTTAAAGAGATTTTTAATGATTGTAAAAGATTTAAAAGAATTTTATCTGATTTTTTTATGATTTTAAGGACTTTTTCAGGATTTCAAGGATTTTTACATTCTCATCAGAGAGAATGTATTAGATTTGTGTAAAATTTGACCCCCCAGTTTTCATCAAATGTCCACGTTTTGTGACCGCCTGAAATTAAGTAATTTTAGGAACTTTAAGAGTTTTCAAGGGATTTCAGGAGATTTCAAGATATTTCAAAAGATGATAGTGAAATTTGGAAATATTTCAAACGATTTTAAGACATTTACAGAAGATTTTAAAGATTTTAAAGAATTTAAAAATATTTTAAGGGATTTCATTTGATTTCGTCTAAATTAGAATCAATTCGATGAAAATTAAAATCATTTGAAATGCCTCGAAATCCCTCAAAACCCCTTGAAATTGATCAAAGTCACTTAAAATCCCGGGAAACTCTATATAAACTTCTACAAATGAATAAATAAAAATAAAAGTGTTTTTTGAACTCTTCGATATTGTTAATCTAATAAATATTATACAACAAATAAAAAAATAAAAAACTTCATCAGACTATACGTCTGAAACTTCAACAATTCCTTAAAATCGAAAATCTCGCCAAATCTCTTTAAATTTCGTAAAATCCCTGGATGTTTGATTAAATTCCTCCAAACTGGATAAAATATTGTTAAATTCATTAAAAAACCGCCATATTTCTACAAAAATGCTCAGAAAATCCATTAAATTTTTTGAAATGCCGCGAAATCCTTTAATATTTCTATAAATTTAATATAGAAATTTATAGAATTAAAATTTCTATAAATTTTTTTTTTAATTTCTATAAATTTCTCAACAAGTCTAAAAAGTTGAAAGAAATGTCATTTGAAATATCTAAAATTGCTAAATTTCAAATTATAAATCAAGTTATTCTCTACCTTATTTTTGAATATAATATTACAAGTTTAAAATAATTGAATTTTGAATATTGATTGCAATATTGAGATAATTGAAAAAGCGCTTCATTGCATTCAAAAAAAAATTTAAACTGCTATTGATCAAATTATCGTAGCCGATAATGACTTTATTCCAAAACCTCGCGATAATGGCACTTGTAATCGCAGAAATGGAAGCTCGTCGATAAACGTAAAATTAATGGCCGGTCTTTACGACGGCCCCACGGTCCAGGGATTGCTGGTGGGGGACCATAAATTTCGGCACACTTCACACAGATTCAAAATGATCCCCTTTATTGCACGAAACTCGGTTTAGTTCTGCCACGACCTGCCTGCCGTGCAGTCGCGTTTATGTCGTCTCTGAAATTCCAATTGACCACGTTAATGCAGGGTTAATAGGCTTTTTATTATACACCTTAAGTATAAATTATTTCCCCTATCAGAATCCACCTTCATTTGCGTGCGCACACTCTCTCCGCAATTTTCCAGTCACGCTCAATTCCACTTAGAAAGATCGTTTAAAAACTAGTGCGCTCTCAAAAAACGCCGGTTAAAAATAATATGTGTGATTTAGAGGATTAAAAAATGGTGATTTTCAGGACTTGTGAAGAGTGTGAATATAGTGAAGAATTAAAATTGTGAAATCGATGAAAATAAAGTGAATGCTAACAATAAAAACAAAGATTATTGACAAGAAAGAATGTTTCTAAAAAATGTTTGATTCAAAAGTGTATCTCAACAATCCAGAAATCTTGCAGCAAGAAGAGTTTAATTATTTCAAATCAATCAAGAAGAATAACAAGTGAGTAGATATTATTTATTTGAAATATGTTTTGACGATTTTTATGTTTTGAAAATGGGCCAAAATAGAGCTTAGAGCGCCACCTATTATCACTTCAGGTACCTTGTAGTGTCGATACCAGGCTGAAGATGGAGCCACTCGAATCAAAATAGAGAATATTCATATTCAAGCTTTCAATAAGAATAAGTAACATCAAATAAAAATATTTTATAAAATTCTCAAAAATAACAAAAATATACGAGAGAACTTATTTACATAACTCATAATTTTAATTATTAATCCAAGAGACAAAAACTTGACGCGTTTTTAAAACCATTATTATAATAATAAATGAGAATATTATTTACTAGCATTAATTATTACTAATTATGATATATCAAAGCTCCTGATACTGAAAAACTGCAAAGAGTTGAAGGATATATTGTTTGCATATCAATTTCAAATAAAATCAGAATAATTTGATAAGTTTGATAATAATTTGGCGAGGAAGATAAAAAGGTATCAAAATGATACACCAGCCATTTTGTATAGATTGTAACGTATTGATCGCGGTCGTCGACAGCCGACATTGTACGCAGTATCAGAATGACAGGCAGATGGAATCGCAACGCTGCCCCCTTTTCCCCTTTTACCCGCGTCATTTTACCATTCGTTTCTTCACCCCAAACTCCATCCAACCCCCTTGAATACTTGACGAAGCCTGCTTCCCAGTGCCGCCTATCATTTTCTTCCACCCTTATTTGGCCCTGTCTCATTCTGTTTCATACCATTTTATAGTGCTCAGTCCTCCCCCAAAAATGTACTTTTTTAATTAAAATAGCTGCACCACGCGCGCCACACTTTACTTTTAACTATAAATATATATATTGTACAGAAACACATACATGTATATAAGGTTTTCACACATGTATATAGGGTTTACACGGTCGTAATTTCGCGTTATTAAATTACCTGGAATACCTGCGACATCATCCGGGCTAGACGCGAATATACAATAAATTATCCGAGATGAATTAATTATACCCTTTATCGTTTAATTATGGGACTTGGGCGATAGTTTGCTAGATATTGTAAATCGAAATTGGTGATTCATGAGGCATAATGTAACATTTATATAGTTTATTCGTTGTTAATAGATAAGGAATATTTTTGAGATTATTTGGACAATCTCAGTCTTATATTTATTGATTATAGGCAATAAATGCATTTAATATTTGAAACCTAATGTTTTTGGTCGGTTTAATTACCCAGCGCCTTTTCTGCCTTGCGCAAGAACGCTATTAATATTTATTGAGAGAATAATTATATTGATGTTTGCATGCCACTGTATTTTAAAGATTGTTTGTACTAACACGCTTTTCAAAAATAAGAATAATTTATTTCAAATGAGGTTAAATTATCTGTATCATAAGCTAAGGTTTGCCCTGGCGGAAGGTTCGGATTGAAATTCATTCCGAACCAAACCGAAAGTTTCCGAACCATTCCGGAATTTGTATCCGAACCAAACAGTTTCATTCCGATCTAATCTGACGGAAGTTTTCAATCCGAATTAATCCGAAGCCCATTCAAAATCTATCCGAACATTTTTTCCGATTGAATCCGAATCAATCCGGTCATTCCGAACGAATCCAAACTTTCAATCCGAATGAATCAGATTTAATCCGGTCTATCCGAACCAATCCGAATCTTATTTATTTTTTTGGGTTCATTCGGATTGGTTCGGATAGACCGGATTAAATCTGATTCATTCGGATTGAAGATTCGGATTTGTTCGGATTGACTGGATTCATTCGGATTGAAAGTTCGGATTAATTCTGACTCATTCGGATTGACGGCTTGATTCGGATTGAAAACTTCCATCGGATTAGATTGGAATGAAACTGTTTGGTTCGGATACAAATTCCGGAATGAATCGGATTGATTCGGAATGAATTTCTATCCGAAGCTTTCGCTAGGGTGTACATTTTAGAAAACAGTAGTGAAAAAAATAGTCGATAACTGTATAAAAATAATAAATATATATAAAAAAATTACGGTGTAAAGAAATAACTACAAAAAAATAACTATACAAAAATGACTCTATTAAAAATAAATATAAAAAATAACTGTAATAAAAAAATAACAGGAACTAACTATTCCATGCAGGAAAGCATGTGTGGTCAACTTTCAGAACAGAATATGCTTTGGAACGATTACTATCGTTTGCACGTCAAGCCCATTTTCGGTATCACTTGGCCTGAGGCGACTTCCTGTTGCACAAAGCCTGTTAATAGTTCCGCAATTCTATACTGAAAGCGACTTTGTGCCATCAAGTTATACAACTCGTATAATATATTTGATACGCATAAATAAAATAAATTCTTATATGTATTCCTTCTTTCCTATTAAAAGCATATTATCCGAATATTTATGTATTATAATAATATAATTTATATATTTAATATTATACTCAAAGGATCGATTCAACTCTCTAAATTTGAATTAGTCATAAGTTATTAACGAAATAGTGCCAAATATTTTACTATAAATTAGTGAAAAACTACTAATTCATAGTAAAAAAGTACTAATTCAGTTAGTAAGGCTCACTAATTGATTTAGTTACCGTTACTAACTGAATTAGTACTTTTTTACTATGAATTAATAGTTTTTAACTAATTTATAGTAAAATGCTTACTAAAGTGTATTAGTAAACGATTTGGCACTATTTCGTTAGTAACTTATGACTAATTCAGATTTAGAGAGAATGTTCCATTAAAATTGATATTACTTCAATATAAGATCAGAATTTAAGAAAAACGTGAAAAACCAGTTTACTGGCAATTATAAGTCCTTAAAAGTGTTGAAATAATTTTAAAAATACAAAAAGTTGAATAATCCGTAGTAATTTATTCTTCAGACGCTCTAAAAATATAATAAACTCAACCAACCAACGATTGATAAAAAACTAATCAATTTTCGAAGCCTCACATCAAAATAGTATGTTCCCTGATCCAGTTTGCGAATTCGGGAAGTTGCAAATTCAAAAAAACATCTGGATTCCTTCTCTCTCTATTCTCTCCTTTAAAAATGTGAATCCCCGCCAGCCTATTGGTAAAAACTAAAGGAGCACCGATATCAGTATGTGCACAATATTTGTTTTGATGATAAGTGCAAATATGTTTATTTGTAATCAAAAAGACAGTTTGGTAGTCATGTGCACACTGTTGATTGGATATTATTGGTATAGTGACAGATCTTAGTCTCCGTTGCGCATCCCAAGGAGGCCTGAAATCCGGAATAATATATTATATATATATAATATATTTTTGTTCAACAGTTTAATGCATACAATTATTTAATAACATATGTTTTTGATAACATATTATTGATAACTTACGATATGGGGTGAAAACATCCCCAACCAGAAACCTCGAACTCTAAACCAGGCAATACAGGTCCTGTGTATAAATTTATTATTCCAGTTTTTCGATTAAACTCAAAAGGAGGATCAACAGTGAGCAAGGCAATACCGTTCATAAAACCATTCCGTGCATTGCCGTACGTTTGAGATATTGATGTCACGGTGTGAACCTTACTCGCACTTGCATATCCTGAACCAGAGAGAACTTCGTATTCCGTGTGATTAATTCCATGAGTACAGGAAATAGCAGTGATGATTGTATAATGCGACAGTATTGAACCTACGCAGATAGTGCGAGTCCCGCGTTTAATATTTACAATATATTTCACACTTTGAATCTTTACTGGAGTGTTTCCACCCGGCTCGTGATTAATTACACGTTTATTCCGTACCAGAAAATCCGATGAATTCCCTGCAAGTATTTTACTAATTAATCTCTCAATAAAGTATTACCCAGGTAAATTTCTTTTTAAATTACCTTGGATAAAGGTAAATTTCTGTAAAAATGTCATTTACTTACTGATCTCACTGGCTGATAAGCTCGCGATGATTCCATGACATAAAAAGCCACAAAAAACTAGAAAATACAAATATGCTTTCTCTACCATTTTCGCATTAAATGACGTAGTCCAAATGTTGAAATTCTATCTTGCTGTATTTAAAAATAAAACCTACTAAAAAATGCTGAGTATTGTTTGTCTTTTATATGTATAATCTAACTTTATTTGCCTCGTGTTTCGTAAATCAGAATGATATGACAAACTTGCACAAGATTAGATAATAATTTTATTATATTTTTCGAATTTCTACATTTTTTCAAAGGAGCAGCATATGAAAGTATGTTACCATTTTTTAAAATTATTTGTGCCAAGTCTTGGTTTTGTTAGCTAAAGTGACGACAAACATTTGAAGATCACAAGCTATACGATGAATATAAAATTTACACTTATTCTTATCGCTAGGTGATAAATCAACAACGGCTTGAAAATCGTGAAATTACAATCCTAAAACCTCTGCCGTAAAATTGAACATTTTTTGCATTATTGCATCAGCAATCTCAAGATATGATAAATTCTAACATATTGCGTGTCTAATTTCTGTAAAATCATTTTTATATAATAACTTATATAAAATACTTTTGCATATTTGAATATAGATTTAATTATATTTGAGTCAATTTCTCCTAATCAATAAATCAATTGTTGTGCACAATCGTTAGTTATGAATTATTATAATATTATTATCAGTGAATTTTCACTAATTCAAATTAAGATAGCGTGTGCCCTGATCCAATGAGGAAAGTCGGGATATTGTAAATTGACATAAACATCAGGATTAGTTTGATTCGGAAATGTTCCTTTGTAAATGTGAATACCAGCTAACATATTATTAATAACTAAAGGAGCCCCAATATCAGAAAAAGCACAAAATTTTCTTGGATCGTACGTGCAAAGATGTTTGATTGTAATCGGAAATTTATCATAGTAGATATTTTTACAATTATCATGGTTCATTATTGGTAATGTGATTTTTCGTAGTCTCCTTTGGTTAGTGTTAGTTGCATGTGGTCTGAAATCAGGGAGAAGACGAAAGAAATCAGGAAGGTAAGATATTTGTAGCATCCAAAATAAAACTTTACAAATATTTTCCATGTATTTAATAAATATGATTGATAACTTACGCTGTAGGGTGATAACATCCCCAACCAGTAACCGAGACCTGTGTACCTGGAGCTATAGGTCCTACGTATAAACTTATGCTCAAAGTTTTTCCATCATACGTAAAAAGAGGATCAACAGTGAGCAAGGCAATAACGTCGTGACTTCCAAATTGATTACGACTTGCTGTATTTCGTGCTAAAGATGTTATGTTGTGAGATTTACTACGATGTGAATATCCTGAACCAGATAGAATATGGTACGACGAGTAATGATAATCATGAAAACAGGTAGCAGAAGTTATAACCGTGTAATGCGACAATATGGAACCTACACAAATAGTTAAAAATCCCTGTTTAATATTTACGATGTAGGGAGCTTCTTCAATTTTCGTTGGACGTTGCCCATTCTCTTCAAGATTAATTACACGTTTTTTGCGTAGAAGAAAGTTCGACGATTCTCCTACAAGCATTTAATACAATTTTTCAATAGTGTTTTACTGATTATGTTCATTATCTTATATACTAAATACATTTATTTGTTTTTGTCATTTTACTTACGGATATTATCATCTGATAAAGCCCCGATAATTTGAATGAAAATTCCACACAAAGTCAATAGAAGCAAAAATATTTTTTGGGACATTTTTTACACTTACGTAATTTGGATGGTAAACTACTTATTGCAAAAGACAGGATACTATATGGAAGCTTTTGTGTATTGTTCATTATTTATAATCTCACTTTATTATATATGTTGTGAATAATAATCTTTTTAGCAATGATCGTGAAACAAGCATAAACAATAAAAGATAACTGTTTTATTACATTTTACACATTAGACAATCTTTCTATTATAAAAGATATTACAAAATGACCAAAGATATAAAAAATACAATAAATATAGACCCCAGTGAACAAAATGTTATGAAGAAACTATTCAATATGTTTGGCGGAAAATTTTCTTCTATAATGTTTAGTAAATACTTTAATCATTTATATAGTCAGATTATTCAATTACAGAAATCTTGTATCTTAAAAAAAGATAATGTATGGAGTAAGATCGAAGTTCTGGATGGAAGGGTGTAACAAATTTTTTTCTTAGCGCAAACTGATCCTGATAATGTAAAAATTACAAATTTAAAAATACTCTTTGATCTTATACGATGCAGCGGTTTAGGGAAGAAATATTTCAGAAAGGGTAGGGATTTTAATATAGGTAACTTAATATTGTTTTTAGTTATATATTTTTTTCTATTTATACAATATAAAGTATTTACCACCCCAAAAATTCCACGTTCAAAGAGCGAGTTGAAGTCAAATCCTTTGATACTTGAACCTATTAAAAAATAAACTTGATTAGTAGTGCAACAACATTTTTTTAAGCAAAATATTCCTTCAAACCAACAAAACGTATAGAACCACTAAAAATTTTGTTGAGCCTACATAATATTTGTTTACCTGAACATTTTTCTCACTGATGTAGAGTGTTATTCATGATCCAAACACTGAACTCAGGATCTTGCACGTTTAGGTAGACATCTGGATTTCTGGTACCCGGATAGCTTCCTTTATAAATGTGAATCCCAACCAAAAAATTGTTCATAACTAAAGGTGTACCGATATCATATAAAGCACAGAGTTTATTTTCATGATAAGTGCAAATGTGTCTATTTGTAATATTAAAGTGACCTTCGTAGTCAGATTTACACTCTTTATTGCTTATTATTGGTAAACTCACTGATCGTAGCCTGTGTTGTGCCCCCATTGAACGTCTAAAATCAAGGAGAATATCATTTTTTAATCAGTTTTTATTAGTTTTAATCAGTTTTTATCAGTTTTAATCAGTTTTAATCAGTTTATTACTTATGTTTAATGTACCTGTTATATGTTCTTGAGAACTTACACAGTTGGGTGGGAGCATCCCCAACCACTGACAGTAGCCAGTGTACCTGTTAGTACAGGTTCTACGTGCAACTCTATAATTCCAATTCTTGGTTCAAGTATGAAAGGAGGATCAACTTTGATCAAGGCAATACTGTTCAAATATGAATACGCATCATTTCCGGAATGTACTTCCTTCGATATTACACTGTAATTCTTACTTAAATGGGCATAAGCTGAACCAGCTTGAACTTTGTAATCATGCAAGTGAAACTCAGTACAGCGAGCAGCAGTGATAACAGTTAATATTTACAATGTAGCTAGTGTCTTTACTCGACGGTGAAGCATGTCCACCAGGTTCGTGATTAATTACATGTTTATTGCGTATCAGAAAATCCGATGAGTTCCCTGAAAATATTTTACAAATTAATCTCTCAATAAAGTTTTACCCAGGTAAATTTATTTTTAAATTACCTTTATCACATGTAAATTTCTTTTAAAATTACTTTTATCCCAGGTAAATTTCTATTAAAATTACCTTTATTACTTACTGATACTACTGGCTGATAAACTCGCGATAATTCCTGGACACAAGAAGCCAAAAACAATCAGCAGATTCAAATATGCTTTTTCTACCATTTTTGCACTAAATGACGCAGTCCAAATGTTGATATTTCATCTTATCCAACTGTCTTGCTATACTAAAAATAAAAACTACTAAAAAATGTTGAGTATTGGTTGTCTTTGGTATAATCTAACTTTATTTGCTTCGAATTTCGTATATCAAGATGGGAAAACAAAATTGCACGATATTAGATAACCGTTTTATATTTTACGTATTCGCACATTTTTTTAGTGCTGATTGTCGCATCTAATAATCTTTCGGAAATTACTCCATTCCATTCTTCCAAATTATCTGAGCGTGTATAATTAATTTTTATTTAAAAACAATTTATTTTATAATATTGGTACATATGCTAATGTAAAGCGTTTTGCCTGATCCAGGAGCTGTACTGAGGATTTTGAACGTCTATGAAGACATCTGGATTTATCCTATTCCTACCTTCCCCTTTATAAACGTGAATTCCAACCAGCAACTTGTCAATAACTAAAGGAGTACCAATATCATGTGTTGCACAGAGTTTTTGTTCATCATAAGTGCAAATGTGTTTAGAAGTAATGTTAAAGTATCCTGCGTAGTTAGCTGCACACACCCTATGGTTTATTATAGGTACAGTGATTGATCGTAGCTTCTGTGGTCCGTCCATTGAACGTCTAAAATCAAGAAGAATATAAAATTATACTTTTATTTTATTATTGTACAGATAACTTATAGATTATAGATGACTTATATAGATAACTTACGATGTAGGGTGGATGCATCCCCAACCACTGATAGTAGCCATAGTACCTGTCAGTACAGGTTCTACGTGCATACGTATGAGAAAAACGTTTGGTCCAAATATAAAAGGAGGTTCAACATTGATTAAGGCAATGCCGTCTTGATCTTCATGAGGAGGATTGCCGAAATGGAGTTGCTTCGATGTTATATTGTGTTTTTTACTGCGATGTGCATATCCTGAGCCAGAGAGAACTTCGTATGCCATTAAGGAATGCTCAAGACACCTAGCTGCAGTAATACCAATGTATTGTGATAGTATAGCACCTGCACAATACATTCGACCTCCAAGTCTAATATTTATCATGTAATTAACATCTGTAAACTTTGCCAAAGCGTGTCCATCAGGCTCGTGGTTAATCACACGTTTATTGCGTACGAGAAAATCTGATGAATTCCCTAAAATTTTTTACACATTAATCTCTCAATAAAGTTTTAACCAGGTAAATTTCTTTTAAAATTACCTTTATATCAGGTAAATTTCTGTAACAAATGTCATTTTACTTACTGATATCACTGGCTGATAAGCTCGCGACAATTTCTTGGCAAAAGGAGCCACAAACTATTAGCAGATACAAATATGATTTTCCTGTCATTTTTGCACTAAATAACGTAGTCCAAATGTTGAAATTCTATCTTCAACTGCTATCTTGAACTGCTGTACTAAAGACGACGCTTAATGGAAGATTTTGAATATTAATTGTCTTTTATAATCTAACTTTATAATCTTTGTGTTTGCAAATCAATGTGTTGAAACATTACACAAACTTAGTTAACCGTTTTATTATATTTTATTAGTACATTTTTTTAGTACTTGTTTTAATATATCGTATCTAAGAATGTTTCGAAATTATGTTTAACAAAATTATGTAGCATAAAAATTTTATATATACCTGCGAAACTTCTCCATTCTGCCAAATTATCTAAGCGTGTACAAGTCATTTTTATTTATAAACTATTTATAATATTAGTACATATGCTAATGTAAAGCGTGTTCCCTGATCCAGACATTGTATTGAGGATTTTGTACGTCTATGAAGACATCTGGATTTACCCTGTTCCTATCTTCTCCCTTATAAACGTGAATTCCTACCAGCAAATTATCAATAACTAAAGGAGTACCAAGATCATGCGTTGCACAGAGTTTTTGTTCATCATGAGTGCAAATATGTTTAGACGTAATGTCAAAGTGACCTGCGTAGTGAGCTGCACACTCCCTATGGTTGATTATTGGTACAGTGATTGATCGTAGCCTCGGTGGTCCCACCATTGAATGTCTAAAATCGAGGGCAATATAAAATTACAGTTATGATTCATATATCTATTATATTCTATTCATATATCATATATACTATTATAAAGATAACTTACAGATAATTTACACATAAATTATAGATTATAGATGACTTATATAGAAAACTTACGACGTAGGGTGGGTGTATCCCCAACCACTAACAGTAGCCATAGTACCTGGCAATACAGGTTCAATGTGCATACTTATGCGAAAAACGTTTGGTCCAAACGTGAAAGGAGGATTAACTTTGATCAAGGCAATGCCGTCGTGAGTTTCATGTGGAGGATTTCCAAAATGGAATAACTTCGATGTTACACTATGTTCTTTACTGCGATGTGCATATCCTGAACCAGAGAGAACTTCGTATTCCGTTACGTTATGCGAAAGACACTCAGCTGCAGTAATAACAATATATTCTGACAGTATAGCACCTACACAATACATTCGACCTCTAAATCTAATATTTACAATGTAATTAATATCTGTAAATTTCGCTAAAGCGTGTCCATCAGACTCGTGATTAATCACACGTTTATTGCGTACCAGAAAGTCTGATGAATTCCCTGCAATGATTTTACAAATTAATCTCTCAATAAAGTTTTATCCAGGTAAATTTCTGTAACAAATGTCATTTTACTTACTGATATCACTGGCTGATAAACTCGCGATAATTCCTTGACAGAAAAATCCACAAACAATTAGCAGATACAAATATGATTTTCCTGTCATTTTTACACTAAAGAACGCAGTCGAAATTCTATCTTGTTTTACTGATGTACTAAAGATGATGCCTAATGGAACATTTTGAATATTGATTGTCTTTTATAATCTAACTTTATCAGCTGTGTGTTTGCAAATCAAGGTGGTGAAACAAAAATAAACAATATTGGATAACCGTTTTATTATATTTTATAGTCCATTTTTTAGTACCGACTGCAATATATCATATCTAGAATCTTTCGAAATTATCATTAGCAAAATTATAAACCATAAAAATTTACTATGCACCTGAAACTGCTTATTTATTATTTAATTAAAAGTACTTTATTCATTAATACAAATCTTTATTTCATAAAATTTCTGGCTTTGAACACTACACAAACTTAGTATAGTGTTATGTTGATGTTCCAATTCAGTATGATATCGACATACGTTTCCTCAGAATAAATTATGTGAATTGTAGATAAGGTAGATGGTTTCATCAGTTGTATATTTCATCATATTATTTACATCAAGATAGCATGTTGCCTGATCCATTGAAAGTAGTCTGGTCTTTGCGTGTTAATAAAAACATCAGGATTTATATTATCTCTGTGCTGTCCTTTCCAAACATAAATCCCAGCGAGCTTATTATCAATAACTAGTGGTGTACCGATATCAGTCTGTGCACAGGATTTATGTGGATCATAAGTGCAAATATTTTTATCTGTAATATTATAGTAACCATGGTAGACACTGGCACATTCTGCATTGACCATTATTCGCATATTGATTGTTCGTAGTCTTCTACTCTTTTCCATCGGAGTCCTGAAATGGTCAGAAGAAAAACTTTCAGATATAAATCCATGTCGATGGAATTGTAATATTGTCAAATAACTATTTATTAATATATTAATATTATTATATAGTAATATTGTTAAATAAATATTTAAATATTTAAATATTTTGAAAAACTTACATATGTGCTTGACAATGTCCCCAACCACTAACAATACACATTATACCATAGTGTATAGGTCCTACGTACAAAGGTATGGATTTAACTTTTGGAGTAAAAACGAAAGGAGGATCAACGGTGACTATGGCAATAGCACCGTACCGAAAATCGGACGGATTATGCCCATGAAATATGTCTTTCGATTGTACAGTGTGAGTTGTACTGTGATGTACATATGCTGAACCAGAGAGAATTTGGTATGCCTGTATATTATTTGTAACACAGCTGCCAGCAGTTATGACACTGTAATGTGACAGTATCGCACCTACGCAATGAGTACGTCCAGTTTGTCTAATTTGTACAAGGTACGGAGCATCTTCAATCAGCGTGAAAGCATCTTCAGCACCCGGTGCGTAACTAATTACACGTTTATTGCGTACGAGCAAATCCGATGATTTTCCTGCAAATATTTTTAGAAATTAGCATCTCAATCGTGTTTTCAATTAATTCATATTATTATTTACGATGAAGCAGAGAAAAAGCTAAGTGCTGGTGTAAATCCTTCTACGAATTGCGTTTATAGTTTATTTACCTATTTCTTCATCTGCTACTGATGTCCCAATAATTCCCTGAGAGAAAATTCCACCAAGAATAAACAGGTGCAAAACTATTTTTCCTTTCATTTTTTACACTGACTCTTGCAATTCAGATGATGACTTTCCCACTTCTTCAAATTAAAATTGAAAATGTTGTGTATTGTTCGTCTTTTATAGCCTAACTTTGTTTGTTCCGTTGTAATAAACATTTTAGACAATGAATGATAACTTTCATTATATTTCATACATTTGTTAATCTCTTTATGACACTCATAAAAGAAATACCATACTAAATACAATAAATATCGCCCTCAGTAATGATTCACATTAAGATAGTATTATGTATGATCCACTGTCTGTAATCGAATTTCTGGATGTTTACAAAAACATCAGGATTAGTTACTCCTATAACTTCACCTTTCCATACATAAACCCCAACCTGCTGATTGTTCACAACCAAAGCAGCACCTTCATCAGTTTGGGCAAAGGATTTTTGTGCAGAATAAGTACAAATATGTTTATTTGTAATTTGTTATCTTTTATTTATGATTAGAATCATCCATTGCTTATTTATTACTTAATAAAAAGGACTTTATTCATTAATACAGATCTTTATTTCAGAAAATTTCTGGCTTTGAACACTACACACACTTAGTATAGTGTTATGTTGATGTTCCAATTCAGTATGATATCGATATACCTTTGCTCAGAATAAATTATGTGGATTGTAGATAAGATAGATGGTTTTATCAGTTGTATATTTCATCAGAAGTATAACTACTTCAATCGGAGACTCTGCGTTTAGAATTAGTGAACTATTTACATTAAGATAGCATTTTGCCTGATCCATTGAAGGATGTCTGGTCTTTGCGTGTTAATAAAAACATCAGGATTTATACTCTCTCTGCGCTGTCCTTTCCAAACATGAATCCCAGCGAGCTTACTTTCAGTAACTAAAGGTGTACCGATATCAGTCTGTGCACAGGATTTAAGTGGATCATAAGTGCAAATATTTTTATCTGTAATATTATAGTAACCATGGTAGATACGGGCACATGCTACATGATCCATTATTTGTATAGTGATTGTTCGTAGTCTTCTACTCTGTCGCATCGGCATCCTGAAATTGTTAGATGAAAAACTTTTAGATTATAAATCCATGTCGATGGAATTGTAATATTGTTAAATAAATATTTCAATATTTTGAAAATCTTACATATGTGCTTGACAATGTCCCCAACCACTAACAGTAAACATTAAACCAGCGTGTATAGGTCCAATTATTAATCTGCAAACAATATTTAAAGCATCTTGGATATTTTTAACTTAATATAATTAAGCCATCAATGACACTTGCTAGAAGGAGTCACTCAATAAATGAATCAATGCTTCCAGACCTGTCGACCCTTCGACACGTGCATTCTCTCACCCTATTTCCAATAAGACCTTGAATGATGCAACTTAAAGAAAATACAAATGAAATCATCGCAGATCTACAGAATATTTTAGAATGTTCTCGAATATTCCAGAACATTCTAGAACATCTTTGCTCCCTAACCCTTACAGTGGTGAGGAGACACAGGGGGTGCCGAACATAAATGACATATAAACAGAGGAATGATCCTCAGGAGTCAGTACTTTTACTCCACCAACCACAACCCCGAAGAGAGTGCTCCACCACAGTCGTCACTACTCCACTCTAGGTGTCAGTCAGTCACTCTCAATCAATCTGTAGAATCTCTTTAAAATATTCAAGAAGTGATCTCGAACTTAGACTGAAGAAACAATCATCAATCATCATCGAGGTTCAACTTATTTGAAAATGCACATTCAACTTTGACTACAAAGCTTCTACAATGGTCAGGTACACATTATAAATTCTTTTCTATCAATGGCTGAGGTTTCACTTTTCACTTGTAACCAAGATCCTAAATCATTTCTTTTGTTCAATAAATAATATTGAATTCCTAAGCCCAAAATGATATAAAACCGAGAAATGATCCTCAGGAGTCAGTACTTCTACTCCTCCAACGACAACCCCGAAGAGAATGCTATACCACAGTCGTCACTACTCCACTCTAGGAGTCAGACAGTCAACCTCAATAAATCTGGAGAATCTCTTTAAAATATTCAACCACCGAGTCTGCGATTCAGAAAGAATCTTTTCACTACCACCGGAACTCTAACTGTCATCGAAACTAACTTTTTCTCCGGAAAGAACATCGAACTTTAACTATAAATCTTCTACAATGGTCAGATACAAATTATCAATACTTTTCTATCAATGTCAGAGGTTTCATTTTTCACTTGTAACCAAGATCCTAAATCATTTCTTTTATTCAGTAAATAATATTGTATTCCTAACTCTTTACATATTCTTATTTTGGAATCTGGTTGGCTATTCTCATCCCTGTAATTGAGAAATCCTTTCCCAATTCAAAATCGAGGAACCTCTCTAATTCTTTTAAATCTTTGAGTATTTTATCTCTCCCGAGACGTAATAGATGTACTAAAGACGATACCTAATGGAAGATTTTGAATATTGATTGTCTTTTATAATCTAACTTTATAAGCCATGTGTTTGGAAATCAATCTGATGAAACAAACGTAAACAGTATTGGATAATCGTTTTAAAATATTTTATAGTTCATTTTTTATTACTGATTGTAATATATCGTATATAATAATTTTTCGATATTATTTGCAAAATTATGAACCATAAAAATTTTAAATGCACCTGACAAACAATGACAAACAGTGACTTACTGACTTACTCTTTCTTGATCTGAAAAACTAGCAAGGACCTCACAAGGTACATCACCTCGCTGATAAACGCTTCACGTAATGAAGCCTGGCCAATATTCCATCTAGACCCGATAACATCTTTTATTTAAGTTTCGAATCATCCATTGCTTATTTATTTCTTAATAAAAAGGACTTTATTCATTAATAAAGATCTTTATTTCATAAAATTTCTGGCTGTGAACAATACACACACTTAGTACAGTGTTATATTGATGTTCCAATTCAGTATGATATTGATATACCTTTCCTCAGAATAAATTATGTAAATTGTAGATAAGGTAGATGGTTTCATCAGTTGTATATTTCATCAGAAGTATGACTACTTCAATCAGTGACTCTGCGTTGAGAATGAATGAAAATTTACAGTAAGATCGCCTTTTGCCTGATCCATTGAAGGATGTCTGGTCTTTGCGTGTTAATAAAAACATCAGGATTTATACTCTCTCTGCGCTGTCCTTTCCAAACATGAATCCCAGCGAGCTTACTTTCAGTAACTAAAGGTGTACCGATATCAGTCTGTGCACAGGATTTACGTGGATCATAAGTGCAAATATTTTTATCTGTAATATTATAGTAACCATTGTAGACACGGGCACAAGCTGCATTGTCCATTATTTCCATAGTGATTGATCGTAGTCTTCTATTCTGTCCCATCCGAAGCCTGAAATTATCAGAAGAAAAACTTTTAGATATAAATCCATGTAGATGGAATTGTAATATTGTAAAATAACAATACATTTTAATCAAACATAAAATATTTAAATATTTTGAAAAACTTACATATGTGGTTGACAATTTCCCCAACCACTAACAGTAAAAATTATACCAGAGTGTATAGGTCCTTCGTACAAAGGTATGAATTTAACTCTTGGAGTAAAAGTGAAAGGAGGATCAACGGTGACTAAGGCAATAGCAACGTCTCGAAGATCATCCGAATTATGCTCATGAAATGTGTCTTTCGATGTTAGCCTGTGAGTTGCACTGTAGTGTACATATGCTGAACCAGAGAGAATTTGGTATACCTCAAAATGATATGTAACACAACTGGCAGCAGTTATGACACTGTAATGCGACAGTATGGCACCTACGCAATGAACACGACTAGTTTCTCTAATTTGTACAAGGTACGGAGCATCTTGTATCTGCGTGAAAGCATCTCCACCCGGTGTGTGATTAATTACACGTTTATTGCGTACGAGAAAATCCGATGACTTTCCTGCAAATATTTTTAGAAATTAGCATCTGAATCGTGTTTGCAAATAATCTATATTGCAAATAATCTATAGTTTACTTACCTATCTCTTCATCTGCTGATGTCCTGATAATTCCTTGAGAGAAAATTCCACCAAGAATAAACAGGTGCAAACCTATATTTCCTTTCATTTTTTACACGAACTTTTGCAATTCTTTTCATTAAAATATAAAATGCTTTGTACGGTTCGTCTTTTATAGTCTCCGTTGTAATAAACATTTTACACAATACAATATAACTTTTGTTAAATTTTATAGATTTGTTAATCTCTTTATGACACTCATAAAAAAATATCATAAAAAATACGATAAATATCGCCCTCAGTAATGTTTCACATTAACATACAGGCACGTATCCAAAAATCGTGTATCTTTCTTCAATGCTGGAAAAACATAGGACAAAAGGGGGACCAAGGCTTCTTAATAGTCCTTTGTTTTCCAAGCGTTGCAGAAACATACGAGATTTCTGGGTACGTGCCTGTTAAGATAGTATTATGTATGATCCACTGTCTGTAATCGAATTTCTGGATGTTTAGAAAAACACCAGGATTAGTTACTCCTAAAACTTCTCCTTTCCTAACATAAACCCCAACCAGCCTGATTGTTGACAACCAAAGAAGCAACTTCATCAGTTTGGGCACATGATTTTTGTGCAGAATAATTAAAAATATGTTTATTTGTAACTTGAAAGTGTCCCTAATAAATACGTTGACATTTCCGAAATGGACTAACTTCAATTTTATACTGTGTTCTCTACTGCGATGTGCATATCCTGAAAAAGAGAGAACTTCGTATTCCGTTAAGTTATACGAACGACACCCAGCTGCAGTAATAACAATGAATTGTGACAGTATAGCACCTACACAATACATTCGACCTCTAAGTCTAATATTTACAATGTAATTAAAAAGTGTAGGTCTCGCTAAAGCGCGTCCATCATGCTCGTGATTAATCACACGTTTATTGCGTAGGAGAAAGTCTGATGAATTCCCTGCAATGATTTTACAAATTAATCTCCCAATAAAGTTTTACACAGGTAAATTTCTTTTAAAATTACCTTTATCTTTTCACTACCACCGGAACTCTAAGTGTCATCGAAACTAAGTTAGCCTCCGGAAGGAACATCGAACTTATTGTCAAGAAACGATCTCGAACTTAGACTGAAGAAACAATCATCCAGGTTCAACTTACTTGAGAGTGCACATTCAACTTTAACCGTTAGTTCGAAGCCGGACCGACTTTGGCCCACCGTAGATCGGCAGCCAAATTTGGGCCATCATAAGAAACTTATGTTGGTCCAACCTAAACGCCGACGTTGGCGGCCTAAGTGGAGCCGTATATTGGTCCAACTTTGGTCCGAACGTGGCCCGAACATCGGGGGAACTATATAGAAAAATTATCTTAAATGAGTAACGCCGACTACCGGCCCAACTCTGGGCCATACTTGATCCAAAAGTCGACCGGGAATAATTAAGCCATAGTTATAATTTCGGTATGTCCGCCAGCTCTGGTTGAAAAAGATGGCCCGATGGTAGATTCGCACATGGAGGTACAAATTATGAATAATTTTCTATCAATGGCTGAGGTTTCAATTGTAAACAAGATCCTAAAACATTTCTTTTATTCAATAAATAATATTGTATTCCTAACTCTTTATATATTCTTATTTTTGAATCTGCCTGTAATTGAGAAATCCTTCCCCAATTAAAAAACGAGGAACCTCTCTAATTCTTTTAAATCTTTGAGTGTGTTATCTCTCCCGAGACGTAACAGATGTACTAAAGACGATACCTAATGGAAAATTTTGAATATTGATTGTCTTATATAATCTAACTTTACAAGCCATGTGTTTGGAAATCCAGGTGGTGAAATAAAAGTAAACAATATTGAATAACCGTTTTATTATATTTTATAGTCCATTTTTTATTACTGATTGTAACATATCGTATATAATAATGTTTCGAAAATATTAGTTGCAAAATTATGAACCATAAAAATTTTTAATACACCTGACAAACAGTGATTTACTGGCTTACTGGCTTACTGACTTACTCATTTTTGATATGAAAAACTAGCAAGGACCTCACAAGGTGCATCACCTCGCTGGTAAACGCTTCAAGTAATGAAACCTAGCCAATATCCCATCTTGACCCGATAATATATTTTATTTATGATTAGAATCATCCATTGCTTATTTATTAATTAATAAAAAGTACTTTATTCATTAATACGGATCTTTATTTCATAAAATTTCTGGCTTAGAACAATACACACACTTAGTATAGTGTTATTTTGATGTTCCAATTCAGTATGATATCGATATACCTTTGCTCAGAATAAATTATGTGGATTGTAGATAAGATAGATGGTTTCATCAGTTGTATATTTCATCAGAAGTATAACTACTTCAATAGTGAACTATTTATATTAAGATACCATGTTGCCCGATCCATTGACGGATGTCTGGTCTTTGCGTGTTAATAAAAACATCAGGATTTATATTATCTCTGTGCTGTCCTTTCCAAACATGAATCCCAGCCAGCCTATTTTCAATAACTAAAGGTGTACCGATATCAGTCTGTGCACAGGATTTATGTGGATCATAAGTGCAAATATTTTTATCTGTAATATTATAGGAACCATGGTAGATTCGCGCACATGCTGCAAGGTCCATCATTTCTATAGTGATTGTTCGTAGTCTTCTACTCTGTCCCATCGGAATCCTGAAATTGTCAGAAGAAAAACTTTCTGATATAAATCCACGTAGATGGAATTGTAATATTGTAAAATAATAATACATTTTAATCCAACATAAAATATTTAAATATTATGAAAAACTTACATATGTGGTTGACAATATCCCCAACCACTAACAGTAAACATTAAACGAGCGTGTATACGTCCTACGTACAAAGGTATGAATTGAACTCTTCGAGAAAAAACGAATGGAGGATCAACGGTGACTATGGCAATAGCAGCGTCTAGAGAATCATGCGGATTATGCCCATGAAATGTGTCTTTCGTTTGTAGCTCGTGAATTTCACTGTTATGTGCATATGCTGAACCAGAGAGAATTTCGTATACCGGTAAATTATTTGTAACACAGCTGCCAGCTGTTATGACACTGTAATGAGACAGTATCGCACCTACGCAATGAGTACGTCCATTTTGTCTAATTTGTACAAGGTACGGAACATCTTGAATCGAAGTGATAGCTTCTCCACCCGGTTCGTGATTAATTACACGTTTATTGCGTACGAGAAAATCCGATGTATTTTCTGCAAATATTTTTAGAAATTAGCATCTCTATCGTGGTTTCAATTAATGGATACTACCTCGACCGCTCCCTTCGCGCGCGCATGTATAAGGAAAATTGTTGAAAAATTTTTAAAATTATATGAAATAGATGTTAAACTTTATATTTAATTTAAGCCAAAGAAACCCAAAAAATCTTCATTGGTTCTCGAGTCATATAATTTTTAAATTTTTTCTACAATTTTCCTAGGTCATGCAAAAAGTTGAAGTCGAGGTACAGAATTTGACAAAATCTTGAATTTTTTTTTAAAACTTCACATGCTGTATTCTTTCAAGGTCAAAAAAATCTGGTTGGCACCACTAGACGTGGAATTTCATAAGCTTTCCAACTGTTTTTTAGAAAATATTCTATCTCTTCTTTTCACCGAGTTATCATAGTTCGAAGCCAGCAGTGATTTTTAATAATGCTTGCGCCAATCGTACGGACAATTTTCGACTGTACCGTATTTCAGCACAAAAGCATTAAAAAGGTTAA
>UCOK01016496.1:0-71701 GCA_900474325.1 Synergus umbraculus
GTTGAGTAGGAACTGAGGCAGTTTGGTCGTGCTGTACGAGTATTTACAACTACCTGGCCTAGGAGGTTCACTATACCGCCTATTGCCTCGTCTATTTATACGGCGACCATACGCGAGTACTACTCTGTCTTTCTCTCTCTCTCTCTCTTCCTATCTTCCCCTTCTAATACGTGCTCTCCCCGTTCTCTCCCTCCCACCCCACCCCACCCCACCCTCCTACTCCTCTCACTGACTCTGCTCGTCTTTTCCCCCCTTTTCATCCCTCTCACAAAGCGATAGGCACTCTCAGTGCCTATCGCTCTCACTCTCGCTCTTCCTCCCAATCCCTACCCTTTCTTTCTTTCTCTCGTTCGTTCTTTCTTTCTTTCTTTCTTTCTTCTCCCTCTCACTCCTTCTCTCCTCTTTCCTCTTTCCTCGCCTCGTGACGACATCCGCAAACGAGTCGAGCCGAGCCTCGGTGAGTCGTACACCCTCGTACCCGTACGTTAGTACGTACACGCGGAATGCGCCGCCAGGAATCCTCTCACAATGGATTTATTGTGTTAGTGAGAGAGGAGTAGCTGCCGCAGCACGGTGAGTGCGACGAACGAAGAAAAGCGGCACTCGGCCATCATGGAAGTTGGCTAGACGTAGTGCATAAGGTGAAATGTTCTAAGTTACCGAGTTTACTCTATAATTGAGTTTTGATGATATTGAAAAACTGGACATTTGAGATTGAGGGTCGTTTGAGATTGAGGGTCATTTGAGAGATTGAGATTGTATTGAGCCTGGTTGTCAGGGACTTTTTCTCCGTCCTCCGGGGGCTCGACGCCGAAGTTGTCGTCAACCGCGGTGCAGGAGGTTCGTGTCCGCGCACGAGTATTTTCCCCACTTCCGCACTTTTGAGGGGGGTTTGGGGGGGGGGGGGGTAGAGGGAGTGTTTGGAGGGAGACTCGATTTGCCTCACGAGTTCCCCCTCTACGAGCATCACCCCTAGGTAATACGACGTAAGGAACCATTACCTCGTGTCTCCATGCACCGAGGCGGCGACTGATACCGCCCTGGCAAAACTTACTCAATGGATACGACTTCAACAACGTCGTTCAACAACCACGTGACACTCGAGTTACCTACCTAGTACTTACCCTCGTACTTACCTTGGGGGTCTAGTTCTCTGCACTTATACAGATACACTGGGAAAAAATTACCTGAAATCCAATAGCGGAATTGCGAGATCGTATTCGGCGGAGGGAGTGGGAAAAATGGTGTTGAATCTTTAGCAGTGCTGGGGATAATAATTGCTGAAAGTAGATACTATTGATTTTAATGAATATGATAGGAGATTGTAGAGTTGGGCAAAATCAAGTTTGATTAACCTTGGAGGATAAAAAGATATAAGAGAAATATTTTATCGTGGATAAAGAATAACTTCTGGCTTGATTTCTGTTTGAATGACTGCTTTTGATTTTGTTTATTTATTTCTTATTCCTGAATTTGTAAACACGATCATGAAACTGTCATAAACAGAGTGTATGAGTGATAATTTCAATCTGAGATTTGTCACTTGCTAAGTTACACTTTAAATTTAAATCCAATAAAAAAGAATTAAATTTAATATTCAATTTTGAACGATATCAATTTGAAATCGTTATAAAATTCTTTGGAATGTAATTGATTTGGATTGAATGTTTGAAAATTGAACTGGAGAACCGTAACATTTAAATAAACTGGAGAGTAAACTGTCTTTATAAACTTGAATGACTTCACGTGATTATATCCTGCATGAGAATTCGTTGAATTTAATTCTCGATTTAATTACTTCACATGAAGTACATACCTTAACTGTTTTAGTGAATTGAATTAAATATTCAATTCATGTGAGCTCCGTACCTTCACATCTTTCTATGTCTTCAAGGACTCTAATAAATTCGCGTGACTTCTCTGTCCTTATTGAATTTAATGAATTCATATGACTTTCATGACTTCATCAGACATCAAATAATTGTTACTATGTCTTTTCACAGACTTAAATCATCTCTTATTATTTATTATCTCTTTTAATTTAATGATTTTATTATTTTATAAACATGTAAACTTTATTAACTAACATTGTTTCTCATTTGGGTAATTTTCGAGGTGATTTTAATGATTATTATTTAATAAATAACCAGGATTCAAAAAGACTTGGATAAATAATTGATCTTTAAAACATTTGAATGACAAATTAAATACCTCCATTTTAAAATACATCATGAGATTCAATTTGTAAACCTTATATAAGTGACTATGTAAATCTCATTAATTCGTTAATTCCTCCAAATCTCGTCTTGCAGTGAAAATTTCGTGAATTCGAAATGATTTATATTCACAAAATTTGTTCTCATAAAATCTGAAATTTTATTGTTTATTGACTAGACTTTTTTCAAATTACTACACGAATTAGTCAACGTGGAGCAATTATTTTTATAGCAGTCTTTAAATTTATCTTTTCGTGCGAATTTCTAGAATTTTATGAATTTCGTAATATTGCATAATTAGATTAAAAATTCGCACACTCAATACTTTTTCAATCTTCACTAAAGTAAAATGAGTGTCATGACTAAGTAAAGATTTTTTTTTGAATAATGTACAAAGATTAAGCTAGATTAAGAATAAGATAGATTTTTCTTCATCAAATTGATTGAGATTTGATACCAACCATTCAGTAAAATTTAACAGATAAAGCCAAAGTCAATTAATTGAATAGTTTCTATTAAACAGAAAACTCGCAATCAGAACTTCTTCAATAAAAGACGAGATAATCTTTGATATTGACTGAAATCTAGATTAAAAAGTAAATAAGATGATATCTCGAAACATCTCCGAGGCGTATAGACAATGAATTTGTAGAGATAGTAAAATAGAATATTTTATTGGAAAAATTGAACGTATATCAAGGAGGAACGGTAATCAAACGCGAAAACATGTTAACAGCTTCTATATCTTTATCGGAATATCTCAGCATTATGCAGTCAACTTGAAAACAATTGGTTTCCAGAATCTAGAGTAGAGAAAGGAAGAATCTGCAGTTGAGTGATTCCTTCAATATACTTTAACATTATCGAACGCTTTTTTATCGATTATTCTTCTTTGCCTATTGATTACTGGTTACGTGACCTACCTCATTTCATTTTTATTCAAATCCCCTCTCCCTCCCCATAATAATGAAAGTCAATAAAAAAAAAAGAGACGAAAAAAGGCTTATACAAATTCAAATGAATAAGCCATATTATCATAATGATCACACAAATCAGTAATCACTGTAAACAAAATGTTTCTTTCGTTGAATATTTTATTAAAAAGAGGGGTAAGCACATTAGAGAAGCGCACAAAGAAGGGGAAGAAAAGCGAGGGACGGGAAGCGCTGGAAAGTAGTCCGTAGACTTTCCTGTTATAGTTGATCAATGAAAAGAAAAAAACATCTGTTTCCATTGAGAATATTGCAGAGCGTGCCTAAATGAGATTTTTGTATTCGAGCCGAAACTTTTATTTCCAAGTGTGTTATCTAACTCGATAAACAAATTTTCAATCAGTAATTTGCTGATAATTTGTATTTAGAAATTGCCAGAAGTCCTAGTCCCTAATGAATAATAAATTTTCACGTCACAAGGTAAAAATAAAAAATAATCTGTAATTGATAACAAAAATATATATGGCTTTATTTGTCATGTGCATAATAAATGTAAAAGCGTAAAACAGAATCAGACAGCCTGGTTCCTCGTTCCTAGTGATTCATATTACATTTATTCCATTCTTTTAAATTTTATATTATTCACCGTCTGGTTTGGCCTTGTTTTATTCAAAATAAGTTAAAGGGTATTCAATTTTGAGTGTTCAATATATAGATTTGAACACTTTCATTTTAGAGGAATCAAATATTTCTCAACTTGAAAATTTCAAAAATTTTTGAAATATTTTTATTCGGAGCTGTATATGTCAATTGCATATACATTGTATATGAGTTTCTAATAAATCGGTTTAAACGATGTGTCAATAATACCAAACTTAAAAATATTCAAGAGAATTCTAGCGTTTTACAAGTCTCGTTTATATTTATAAAGTCAGTTCGCGAATTGCAACGAAGCTGTATAATTTGTGAATTCATCATGCCTTGCTCGTCCAACTGTCGGAATTGTCCCTGATAGTGAGAAGATGAAGCGATAGCGGCAGACGTGTTTCGAATGAAAGTCTAGTGTCTTCGTGGACATTTTCTTTCAAGTTAGCGACTGCTATATTTTTTTAACGATCACCATGTTATCTCTAAAGTAATAAATTGGCACCTAAATAGTGACCCAATTTTATTTCCACGTGCACCTGCATTTCTTCCTCATTTTACAGTTGCTATACTGGAATTAAGAAAAGCAAAGAAAATTTTATTTCATATCTTGCTCTTTGGTTACATATTAATTTCGCATTTGATTAATTTAAACATTTAATAATTCTTACTGCATTATTCATATCGTATTGCGTAATTATTATAATTTGCAGATGTGCACATGTCTTCGGACAAAATGTATGGATAAAATTTTGTAATTTTTAGATACTCGAGGGACATTCTTTCACGCGTAGTTAACGGGCTGAAGCAGCTGTCAAACAAGCAAAAAAAAGCTTCCTGTTCCTCTAAATTGATTGCGAAGCAGAATTGATCAAATATTGAAGTTTCACGTTTCATTTTCTACACAGTTGCCTCTATTCTTTTCAAAATTTTGTAACTTAGTTTGATATATTAATCATTAAAAGCAGCATCACGTTTAATTAAAAATTAAGTATATTAGAGAGTAAAATGGGTTTGAATGCAAAAAATGCACAATTTTTTCGAAAATGATTCGATTTCAAAATGCAGATATAAAATTAGTCTCTTTAATGACAAGACGGGGTCAATAGAACGCGAATGACACAGAAATTGTATCTTTCATTACATGAGTAATGATAACGCCGATTGAGCTTAATGATTTTTGGAGGACACGCGCAATGTTTTTTTTCACACTCTTAAGTAATTAATGACGCATCTCCATCACTTTTCAAGTTCACTTGACATCTATAAAAATCCTTCATTTACTTGAACGCTTTTACAAGAATTTCACTCTTGCTTTTCTGCCCTCGTTGCTCAGGATCAAATCGGTTACAATGAATTAAAGTTGAATACCAATTAAATAAGGTAATTGACACTCAAAAAAAAGTTTGTTTGAATTAAACAAAATTTGTTTGATTCAAAGAAATTTTCTTTAATTCAAAAAAATTGATTTCATCATATTAAAGAAAATTTCATTGAATCAAATAAATTTTGTTTAATTCAAACAAATTTTTTCTTTAACCCTATATCAATTATACGTTTGTTTGATTCAAACAAACTTTTTTCTGAGTGGACACTGCGAAAGAAAAAATAAATTAAATCAGAAGGAACCGGAAATAAATCATGAACTTGAAATCCTCCGAATCGACACTCTGAATTTTAATTTTTCATGTTTCATAAGCTATTAGAACTGAAGACAAAGATTAATGATATTTCAAACGATTTCAGTGCATAAAATACAGCGATTTTCTCTTTTGAGTTAATCGATGACATTTTGTCGAAATACGTCGATAATTTCATCGCTAGTCACAACAATGATTGTGAAATGAGGATTACTGGTAAAAAAATGTACCAACTGTTCAATATTTCTTTTACAATGTAGCGATGCAATTTTTTAGATCTGTAAGATATGAAATTGTTGATAAAAAAATGAGGAAAAATTGCCAGACACATTTTGTTTAAATAATAAAGTATAATATAGTTCATTGCACCAGACAATGTCGAATTTTGTGAAAAGAATAAGGAATCTTTGTATCCGCGTTTCATGGGACAAGTTCCCTTTCCACCACAGTTTAGTTACAGCTATTTATCTCTTATCTTTAATCTCACGATAATTTTCTTTTCGTATATACTTAGTGAACTCTATTGACCCTGGCTCGTATGAAAGAACCGCGCCTCTCTGTTGTTTATATAGTTTGGTAGGCGTGTTCATTGATTTACTATTTTTCATCCTCTTTTTTTCAATTTTATCAGCCGATATAGCCACTGAACTTTAGGGAAAAGATCACTTTCTGAAAAAAAAAGATAGCGGTCCTGATATCAAAATGAAAATGGCTTACTTAGAAAAATGATATTTTGATTAACAGGATAACAATTACTTTTATGATACGGTCAATTGAATATCATAGTTTTGATGTGGACACTGTTAGTTATTAATTATTGATTCTACTTTCAATAATCAATCAATTTAAACGATGATGTCTTAGTAAACAGTGAATAATATTTACAAGAGGGAAGCAATAAATGACCCCCTTAATGAAGTTAATTGATAAAATGAAATTTTTACCACGAATAGGTCATAAAAGACAAAGTTGACTTGAATGTCACGGATGATTTCTGCTGATATTCATATTCGACAAAGAATACTACTGATACTTTATCACTTTCATTTAACTTG
Source organism: Synergus umbraculus (assembly GCA_900474325.1). Classification (NCBI taxonomy): domain Eukaryota; kingdom Metazoa; phylum Arthropoda; class Insecta; order Hymenoptera; family Cynipidae; genus Synergus; species Synergus umbraculus. The sequence goes on from UCOK01016496.1 coordinate 6,489, forward strand.
AATATATAGTTAATAGATATCTTTTTTTAATAGAATCTTATACTTTATATAGGTCAAATGTTCAATTTTTGAAAAAAATGGTTATAACCAGTCGATAGAACAAGAAAAAGTCTACGGAAAACATATAGGATAAAATTTTGTTTATTCCGTACGAAAGGAGTTACTTTAATAGAAAAATTCACCCTCTCCTATCAATATTTCTTATAACGAATCGAAAAATTGCTTTTTTTTTATAAAGTACTGCGTTCGATTAGAGAAAGACAAATTTCAGGGTGGGTATAATTGAGAAAAAATGCCTTGATAAAAGTCGATATTGAAGGAAACTCGCATTTGCGTTTGAAGTTTATAACAAAGCCTATTTAGCATATAATAGAGTTACGACCAGACGCAAAACCTTCATTGAATTGAGATACTTACTATAATTTGAATGGCATTATGTAGAGTTTATTCTATTCTAAAGAAAGCGACCTACTGCTGTTTAAAGATCGTTATGGCGGCAGAACTTTAAATCGGGCTTTAAATCTTCCCGAAAATCGGAAGAAAACCCTTTGTTTAAATTAAGGAAATTGGTATTTTGTTTCAAGCCAAGAAATAGTAGACTTATGACCTTGCTTTAAGACCTTGTTTAAGACAAAGTTTTGCTTTAAGTCTTAAAATGGTTTTAAATTAAGATATCTTAATTTCATATAATATAAAAAAAAAACTAGACTTTTTCATGATAACGAGACGTCATTTAAAATATAAAAAGTTGATTTAATTCAAGTAAATTGAAATAAAATTGGTTTAATATTTTGTCTATGACTATATTGCACGTTCTAAGTATATGTATATTTAAGTCGTTCCAATGAGTTCACATTTATTGACAATTCATTTAAAAATCGTTGCGCCCTAAAGTCGAACTTGAAGAAGGAGTTTTTTATGACTCATTTTCTTTTACCTTCGACTATTATGAAGATTTACGATGGCATTATGATGTGCACCAAATGTCACATCAATAGTATAACATCCTGTCTGACTAGTGATCATTAAATCAGAGATTCGCCCTTTTCATGTCACTTTTAGTCGTGAAATATACCATCCGCTTATTAACATTTTCTTCACATATTTTAAAACATTTATACGCAGTATTTATTGTATTTATTGATATTGGTTGGTTGGAGAAAATATTCAATTATTGATCTGATTAACTTTGTACACGGAAAAAAATGGATATTAAAAAGTAATATCTAGCCATTTAACTATGGAACGACTATCTAGATATTTAAATATAATATCTTGATATTAAAATATATAATCCAAATATTCTAACTTCCAATATTTTAATCTCTGGATATTAAATTTGAATATCTGGATATTAAGTTTTAATATCAAGATATTATATCTAAATATTTAGAATTAGATAGTCGTCCCATAGTTAAATAGCTAGATATTACTTTTTAATATCCATTTTTGTCCGTGTATTGCGAGATTGTTACCAGATTTTATCACGTGCTACTTTTCTACGCAGAATATCATATTTTTTGGAAACTTTTATGAGATTTATGTACATAGTAAACGGTAAAATGTGTCTCGCTTTATGTGTTAGCATAAAAATATTACACTTGCAATAAATACTTGGAATATCCCGCGACGATACCATTATCTCTAAGAATATCAGAAGTCACTTGGTGTTTGTGCGGTGTTCTCGACAATCTCAACGTAGCCGTGGGTTTTTACTCGCACACGTTTTATTGTTGCCAGTAGTACTATACTATACTCCACAGGTTCAGGGAAACACGTGTTAAGTAATCGTTACTTTAACCGAGTCGAGCGACATTGATTTTCAGTCGGCATGAATTGAATACCAAAGTTTCTCAATTCACTTTTACCCTTTAGAGCTTGTAACTTTGAGTCCAAAATTGAATATTCAATATTGATTTGATATTATTCCACTATTCAATTTGTCATTCAATTTTTATTCACTATTCAATTTTTTTTAAATTAGAAAAGTTTCATATAATTATACAACTATAAATAAGGACGGTTACTTTAACGCAAGAGGAAAATTAGTTTCTTACAAAACGTTACCTAAAAAGTCTCGTTCATTTGTTAAAATTATCCTCTCGTATCGTTATTTTATGTGAATGAGGTTGTTTTCGTAAAGAATTTTTATATTTTCTAACGCAGATAATGCTTTATTCCTTTATTATTATCTATGTCATGAAAGAATATCATATCATGCATTAATAATGTATAGAGCTTATTCAAACTGAAAGAACGGTTCCTTTTCAAAAGTTAGATTTTCACAGATGTGAGTAAAGTTTCATTTTTTATATTTTCATTTTTACATGCATTTTATGTATATAATTATAAATGTACTTAATTGTGGCTACAGACTCCTGAAAGTCTCTTTCTACATTCAAATATTTATCCATTTTTATTAATTATTTTCGTGAAACTTTATTTACCAAAAGTTTTGAACGTTCAAATGAACGAAATATTTTTTCCCAATTCTATTTTATCCAGAAATGTTATTTCAACTAAAAATACCAATAGCCATTATAAATTTCTTCCACATTCTTCCATACAACTCTCTAAATCTGAATTAGTATTTATTATTAGTAATTATTTATTTATTTATTTATTTATTTATTTACTAACGAAATAGTGTCAAATCGTTTACTAATACACTTTAGTAAGCATTTTTAGTATAAATTAGTTAAAAACTACTAATTCATAGTAAAAAAGTACTAATTCAGTTAGTAACGGTAACTAATTGATTTAGTAGATTTAGATTTAGATTAGATAACTAAATCAATTAGTTACCGTTACTAACTGAATTAGTACTTTTTTACTAGTAAAAATGCTTACTAAAGTATATTAGTAAACGATTTAGCACTATTTCGTTAATAACTTATGACTAATTCATATTTAGAGAGAACATTAATGTTAATGCAATTGAATTAATATTTTAACATTGTTTATAGTTTCAAATACAATCAATACAAAAATTCGTTCAGAACTTAAACCACATGAAACTTTAGTTTGTGAATCTTTGTTTAAATGTCAAATCGTTGACGTCTAAAACGTCAAAGTTAAACTAAGTTGTATCATTTTTGTGCTCATTCAATAAGCACAAATAATTTACTAATAAAAACATTAATATTATTAATATATTTAATTATGTAATCAAATGCATCAATATTATTCTGATTCGTGTTTAAAATACTTAAAGTGCCTTGAAATTTTCTTTAAAATTTTAAAACTCTCAGTTCAACTACTCCACTTATATTTCTTACTTAAAATTTAAATTACTATTATTATATATAAAATTTAAATATATGTATTGACTAATAATTCTATCGTTAAAGAGACCCCATATTTATAACCGGGAATTATCCGTGGATTTTCGTAGGCAAAATTAAATAAACACCCCTAACACTAATAAAAATTTATTTCTCGGTAGAAAATTGTTTTCTGAGGGGGAAAATGTGATACACAATTCGTAATGACAACATCATGACCTTTTTCGTGATGAATTTTTAAATGGCCATCATTCCCGCATGCCTAAATCTGAATGGGGTGCCTCACCACTCACCAGTCAGTGTCTGTTCCCACGTGTTGAACAGAATGAAAACAATGTACTCGCAGGGCCGTCCGAGGATTTGGGTGCCAGGGGTGTTCCGAGTACCCTGTCGACCCTGTCCCTAGAAGTAAAACAATCCCTTTAAAAATCGCTTGGAATGAGATGCAGGTGCATCAAGGGTGGCATAGCGCATAGCCATAGGATAGAAAATATACAGACTCACTATATACTACTACACTAGTATTATATAGTCATGGTACTATACTACTATAGTCATAGTCCTTTGCCGAACGGTGGTATGTGCACAATGGCGTGATCCGCCCTTCTACCTGACTCAACAAGTATCGCCCTATCTGATTTATGTTCCGAGTAGAGTGCCATGGACTCTCCGGGCCCTCGAAAACTCCACGGTGTGTCCATTGTGAAATCTTGGATCTCCATGGTATTATAATGCGCAGCATTCGCAAAACGATTCTCTTTTTCATTGAGAATTGAGACTCCGGTCCAGGTATCGGTTACAGGTTGTTAAGCCTGCAAAAGGAAAGCTTTACCTTGTCAATAGAGTCCGTGGGAGGTGGCTTAGTTTATTATCTAGGTATCACTTCTAACGCCGCCCGGAAAAAATTGTCTACAATATTCCTCTGGCATTCTTGACAAGAAACTATGAAGTATTGGGTATATTCCTCTTACTTGACCAGTCCTGAGTCCTTTAGTCCTCATACCGTCTCAATAACACCGCCTTGCTGAGGCGCTTTAAAGTCCTTTTGCACCGCACGAGACTCAGGTCAAGTGTAATTAGGTAATTCACAATAGAACCTCTTGAAACTTTCCATCGCTGGCCATCGATTCTTCATTTTGGTCCATAGAAGAGATTTTAGAGAACTTGGGTTTCGAGAAACGGGAAAAAAAGGTTTCGAGGGTGTTTTCATTGGGTGTTAATTATCTGTTGGACGAGAGAGGAAAAATGCAGCGTCAATTTGTTTTTTTTTTATGCTCGGAGTTATTTTTCGAAGGCTTTATTTTTATGAAAAATTTGGGTTTTGTATTCAGAACTAATGAACTGTGTTTTTTGTTTCTCTTTTTAATCTTTGAATTGGGAGAATTCGAAGCTTTGATATAGAGAATGTAGGAGTCTGATTTTACATTTCTATTGTTTTTTATTAATAGAGAATTTGAAACGTAGTATTTAGAGTGACAAGTTAAAGCAGGAAGTGTCGTTTGAGCAATTAAATTATTGCAAACAAGCAAACTCGTTTATACCAGCGTTTATAGTTACCGTTCCACTGTGTGAAAAGTAGAAGATTGAATGAAAATACTTTTATCTTTTACACTAAACAAACTCATACTCGTTAAAATAGAAACAATTGAAGTAACGGATTTATACAGTTATAAAACAAAGTTTACAGATAAGGAGAAATAAAAGAAAAGTCTATCTTACTTTTTATTTGTCGAGATAGAATGATTTGTACAAATAACCCTGAAGTTTTCGAATTTATAACGTGCTATAAACCGAGTTTCTTGAAATAAAGATTATTACTTCTGCAGAAGTAATAATTTTCATTTCAAGAAGTTTGCTTTATAATCTACGATAAATATTTTTTCGACGTTTTTAAAGAATTTGACTTATTGTTTTTTATTGTTCGAATCAGAAGTTGGATTTAATCCTTTGTATAAAAAAGTGATGGAAGGAAAGTACCTCAAAAATCTCGCATCTCTTCACTAAAACTTTCGAAACTCCTTAAAATTCGTTAAAACTTCTTAAAATTTCTATAGAATCCTCTTGAAAACCTTTAAAAATTCATAAAAGCCTTCAAAATCATTAATCTCTTAAAACCCATGTTAAAACTCGTGAAAATCTCTAAAAATTCCTAGAAACCTTTTGGAGTTTCTCTTAAAATTCCTGGAAATTCCATGACAAGATTTAAAATCCCAGAAACCGTTTTAAGTCTTCAAATTTCACGAAAACCTTCGAAATCGCTTGAAATTTGTGAAAATAATTTAAAATTCACAAAAACTTATTGAAATTCTCTAAAATTCGATGAAAAAAATTTTAAATCCCTCTTTTATATCCTTCAAATTATTTGTTTGAAGTTTCTGACGTCCAGTTTGACGATTTTTTTTACATACCCCAAATTTTTATTTATTTACTAGGAGCAATTTTAGAGCATTTAGAAGAATTTGCATAAGATTTTAAATAATTTTAAGGAATTTCAAGAGATTTTATAAGGTTTTGACTGATTATAACGAATTTTAAGGAATTTTACGAGATTTTAAAATATTTCAAGATCTTTTGAAAATTTTTAAACACTTTTCAATTCTTTTGAAATCCATTGAAATTCCTTACAATTGAAAATTAAAATGAAATAATAACTAAAATCACCTGAAATCCATTGAAAGACCTTAAAGTCACTTAAAATCTGATAAAATCCTTTAAGGTGTCTTGAAATCTTGTGAATCTATAGGAATTTTTAAAAATCTCTGAAACATTTTCTTGATAACTCTTTCAAACTTTTATAAAAATCCCTTGAAATCTTGTGAACACTCTTGAAAATTCTTAAACTGTTTTGAATTCTTTCAAAAATCCTTTGAAATTTCTTAAAAACCCAGGAAACGCCAGGTAAATTTCTCCTAGTAAATAAAACAAAAGTAATACGATTTTGGGAACTTTTTTGACATTCTATAATCCAAAAAGTACAAAAATAAAATGAAATAAAACTTTTGCTCAGACTATACGTCTGAAACTTCAATCCAATCTTCAAATTCATTTAAAGGATTATAAACCTCATCAAAGTTCATGAAATCCTTAAAAATTCCATACAATCTTTAAAAAAATCTATTGAAATTCCTTAAAATTATTATAAATCTCATGAGATTCCACAAAATCTTTAAAAAATCATAAAAATCTTATTTAAAATCCCTTAAAATTCGCTAGAGTTCTTAAAAATCTTTTAAAATTTTATGAATCCCTTTAAAATTCGGCGAAATATCCTGGAAATTCCTTAAAATGCTCCGAAACCTTGTAAAGATCCTAAAAAATTCTTTTGAAATTCCTCTCTAAAAAGGTGAGGTAACAAAATGTTTCTAAAATCTCGTATACATTGTTATTTCAAACCTGCTCTCTAAATTAAATCAGCGAAATTTTATTGATTCAGATTAAGAGAGTGATTGGTTTTGAATGATTTGAAGTTATAAGAAGCTAAACTAATAATCGTGCTCATGTTTTGTTTGCTAGTTGGTTTTAAACTTTAAAGACTGTAAAAGTTTTTAAGTGTTAATTTATTATTCTTCATATTTGGAAAGAGAAACCTTTCATTCTTGAATTTTTCTGTGGTCGCCAAGACAAGATAGGAGAATATTTGGTTCGTCTTGTTGGGTTCAAGTTCATCATCTATGAGAGTCTAGCTAGTCTAGACCAACACCCTTTCTTGTCTCGAGGACTTCATAGACGTATGCTTCCAGGCATAGAGATAGGCTCCTCATTATCTTTTGAAAACATCACGGTGTACCTGCCTTCTGTCTAATTTTCATATGTATTTTATCAGACCCTTTCTTAAGAACTCTGTCCGCCTTAGGAAACAGTAAAAAATCAAATCAAGGCTAAAATGTTTTAAATTTTGTACTTAAACTGGAAAAAAAATGATATAAATCTTCTTCTTAGAGATTACTATTCCATTTAGGACAACGTTCGTTAAAATTTTTTTAGTGTGACGAAATGATTTGATAGACTTGAAACTTTGGAAAGTTATACATAATGAAATAATTTGAAGAGTGTAGCAACGAGAATTTAGGATTTGGGACATTGAATGAATTCAGGTATAGAGAAAAGAAATTGACGCTAAAAAGATAGATAGGAACGCGAGATAGAATGCGACAGGTCATGCAACATAATGGCGAATGATAGTTCTCCATAGTCCACGAGGATGGTCGCTGGTCGAGGGAACTGTTTCCGAGGTATGGCCGTGAGTCAGAGGTACATTACCCTTGGTCCTTTTTACCCACACCATCCAACGAGACTTGTTTTCTTCCGAGCCTGGGCCACGCAAAGGCGCGCCTTGCATTCCCCACTCTCTTCTGTTTCTCTCAGGTCTTCATTTTTTTACTTACTTATTTCCTTTTCTTTCTCATTTTTACTCTCAACTGTGTCCGAAGTCTTCTTTCAAGCTCGAATCCTCATAAGGCTGATTTTATAGATATTATATTTATGATTTTACATTTGAATCTCGATTTGAATCAATATTGAGGGTCTTTTATATTCAAATTTGAAAAGCTTTTAGTTTTGACTACCAAAATTTTTCAAATCCATTTATCATATTATATGATATGGATACAAATATATAATTACTGTTAAATTGATTCTTAAATGTCTATTAAACTTTTTCTAATTCTGAAAAGGTCAAAAGCTACAGCAAAAAGTTGAACAAAATCAGAACTAGAAGGTTGTTTCGTTTTTTACTGCTTGCACACTACAATACTCAGATTTACTTGACTTATTTGGGACAGGAATATTTTTTCCGCTCAATAAAAAGACAATTATATTTATTATCTACTTGTTTATGCCATTATTATAACTTGATATTGCGAAGCGCATCATTGAAGTTTCGTTTGCCATTTCTTGTTTCTAGTGATGTTAAACTTATTTTGTTGATACTACCTACATATTTTGTTTACTTAAATGGTTGTTGAGCTATATTTAGAAAATGAATATTGACTTTACTAAAACTAGGAAGTAAAATATGGGCAAATTTAGATAGGCAAAATCCTTGATTAAATTTGTTTGGTGTAACGATTTCCTTAATGTCTTACCCTCCAAGAAAGCTTATAAAGTTACGGCACTGTTTACGTAGCCCCTCCATTCGCATGGCGCATTGAATCAAATAAACGCGCGCACACACTTTCTGACTCACACAATGTGCACCCACACGATCCGATAGTTATACGTTGTGTGTAATTTTCAATCGATGCGCTAGATCGACCTTGTCTTCTCGTCTGATGATGCTCATTGTACCCATTTCCTCGTTGCTTCGCTTTCATATATTATATGTTATTTCCATCACTTCTATTTTGTTAAACCTATTACTATTACCTCTATTATGTACTAAATTTTCTTGATTTCCTTTCAAATATCAGGATGACGACTTCACCGCAGGAATCTCTATCCTGAATCCACAGGGCTGCCACAAAGTCACTTTTTTTCTGCAAGTCACTTTTTTAAAGGAAAAGGTCATTTTAACAGGGTTGCAAATAATTAATTACATCTTTAGTTACTTTACAATTAATAATTACATAGAAAAATTGTAATTATACTGAAAATAATTAATAATTACACCAGAAAATTGTAATTGTACTGTAAGTAATTACAGTATTAATTAATTATATATCGTAATTAATTACAGCATAATTATACAATTTTCTTGTGTAATTATTTATTATTTTGACTGTAATTTCCATTTTTATTTTGTAATTAACTGAATATTACTTATTCCCAGGATAATTACAATTTCTTTTATGTAATTAGTAATTGAAAATGGATAATTTACCATTTTTGCAACTCTGAATTTTAGAATTTTTAAATGTATTAGACTACACAAGAATTTTTATTAAAGGAATGGATTTTTTAGTGTCGCATTCCAGTGATATTTGACGATAAACATAAACAGAATTTTTGAATCACAAATTTACGATCCAAATTATATTTGTTTATATTTTTCTAGATAAAATCTTACTTTTTGACAAAATTACTGATCTTTTTTAAAAAAACGCAGGTATAGTTAGGGTGGGGGGATTTTTATGAAAAAGTAGAATAATTACATAAGACAGTGAATTTTGAGTCATATTTTCCTGACAATTTTTATCATTAATGAAATTTTATTATCTTATCACAGTTAATCGTTTCAAACGATTGATAACGGATCAATGGATTTATTCACTGCCTCCATTGTTGTTTTATATTTTCGGACTTAAGCCAATTCTATTGTTGGCTCAATGAAATTTCGCTGAAAATTATAGTTAATTAGATTAACTAATTAATTACTTAGTATTTTGCGTTTAGTGGCCTTTTAAAGGATTGGAAAGAATGAGAGTACATAACTGAAAAAATATGCTATCTATAAATTTATTTATAAATTTATTTATATATTTATTTCATGATAAATAATTTTTCATTTACATTAAAAATGTTTTAACACCTTTCTACTAGAGCTGCTTTGTTATATGCCAGTGTCTATAATTTGCAAAATGTATACGCAAGCGTAGAGTCTGAGAATGAAAGGCTACATGGATTTGATAAATACTTATGTGTGTGTATGACACGTGTGATCGTAGGAGTGCATGTTTGACAGTTTGTAGGTACGCGAGCACGCCTACGGATATGGCGAGTACGAAGTTTGCGTCATTCGTTTGTAACGTTACATATTTTAGTAATACAATCTCGCGTGCGAAAGACTTTAATCTGCTTCTAGTTTTGAATTAAGAATATCTTCTGTTTCCCTCAGCTATAATTTTCAATCTTAATAATAATATCAATTGCGTCACTCCAGTAACTTAAGATATCTTAAGCCTTTTATTTTTAAAGGGTAAAATTACAATAATGGCACGCATATTTCCAATCCATTATTCCTTAACTTGCATTTTTATTTGCACAAATAATCAAGTTTTCTACATTTCAACAAAAACTCTTCCTTTGAGCAATAATTCCTTTGTCTCAAATTTACATAAAAAAAAATTTACTCAAAAATTTCATTCGTACAAATTGAAAGATCTGACAATTCTTGATAAAATTATTTATGAAGGAATAGAAGATCAGAACGCCAAATGGTACCCTTTAGAAATAATTAAGGATTTTGTTTTGAAAGAATTGTACTATTTTTGGATTTGGATACTAATTTATTGTCTTTCTTTTATTACAGGAACCTGTCTAGAAAAGTGTTACAATTTAAGAAGAAGGAAGTGTTGGACTAAGGGGAGAATTTTCGGGGGAGGATGCTCGGCAGCTGTGGTTGGGAAGAAGAATTGGAGCAGGGAGAGGGAATAACCCTTTTGCAGGATAATCAAAGAAGTGAAAGCCCTGACACGACACATCCCGTTCCCGACAGCCGGGTGCTAAGGTATGCACCCAGCCGTTGCCATCATCCTCCCACCTTCAACTTGCCGAACTCCGGTCCACAGCCTCCTCTCGACTCTATCGATTGTAAGTAATAAATCGGTCATAAATCAACCGCACGCTATCGCTCTAATTCAAAAGAGTCAACGAATTCATCTCCTCAATATCTTACTCTTGCGATGGCTATCTTCTACATTGAATTATTTAAAATTTTAGTTCTCTTACTCAGAACATTTCCTAAGAGAATGAATTGAATTTGAATTAAGAGTGTTGAAATCAAGTTCTAATCTCAAAAATTAGATTTTCTGATTTTACTTCATAAATATTATAATTAGATAGTTTTTCTCCTTGTAGAAGTGCTCACTTTTCAAATATAAGTATCCGTATAGAGCGAAAAAATTCCTATAGTTTTAATACTTTTTTGTAAAATAAAATGATTGAATTTATGTGAATAAAGTTTCGAACGTTCAAATGAACGAAATATTTTTTTTTAATTATATTTTATCCAGAAATATTGTGCCAACTAAAAATAACAATCAGGATTACAAGTTTATTTAATTCTTTATTATTTTCAATGTAAATTAATCAGTATTTAAAAACTTTTTGTAGTTACAAATACAATCAATACAAAAATTCGTTCATTTGAACGTTCAGAACTTTTCAATCATGAATTTCAAGATTAAATTTCGAATTCCTCGTTTTACGGGAAAAGTATTAGCAATAAACATTCTTCACTTTATAGCCGCATTTCTATTTTCAAAAAGAGTACGTCTACAGATCGAAAATATAACTAATTATAATATTAGTTAAGTAAAATAAAGAGATAGTATTTTGAACTTGGTACTCTGTCCAACACCCTTAAGCCCAAAATTCGTATTCCGCAGTAAATTTTAGACAAATCGTATGAATTAACTGAGTTACTTCTTTTTTTAAGAGTTAAATTAAGTTGTACGAATACTTTGAATGCAAATGAGTCTAATGGAAATAATTTTGGTTACAGAGCAGTGCGAGGTGGCCAAGATGCTGACTGCGCATCCTGAGATGCACGAGAAGCGGGATTCCCTTGGAGGCGGGCAATATGGAACAGGCGGGGGTGGTGGAGCAATTGATGATAAATCTGCTCTTGATCAACCACCCCCGCCTCCTCCTCCGCCGCATCGAGACCCGCCGGATCCTAAGATTAGCGCCAAGAGACTTCCAAAAAAAAGAAAATTCGTTCCATCGGAACTCGAGGAGGAGAACGACACGAGCAACGTCACCTGCAACGTCAATAACATGATAAGCATGCGAACATCAAATCAGCCAATTAGTCGTTCAACATTAGTCCATTCAGCCATGTCTTTGCCACATCCACAACCCCAACAGTCGCCTCTTCAACAAGTAGATTGCTTTCAGGTAACTTGAATTCTCATCCCATTAATTTTTATCCACCGTATTGAAAATTGGAATTGTTTTTAATTGGTATTTTTTGCTTTTTTAGATGTCTTCGGGTCAGTCGGTGGTAGTTTTACCTCCACAGAGTACAGCAGTGGACTACTCGCTTCGGGAGGAATCACCTCGTTCTCGTCATCGACCAGCTCCTGTCGCAATTGATCTCAGTGAATGGCGCGATCACCGAGTGTTAGCTTTAAGAGATTCTGGCTATTATCCTGGTGTCATTCGAAGTGCGACTCCCGGGGAGATTTTCATCGAGTTCGACGGAGAATCGAAGGTAGTGCGTTATAGTGATGTGCTCGGTGCAGGGAAATACGATGTGATAGGCGACGCTAGCCCGTCGGTCGAGCAAGTCAAGATAGATTCAAAAGTGTGCGTGAGGTGTCCGACTGCGAATAGCCACATTGATGCAATGACAAATGTGTTTGTAAAAGGGACTGTGTGCAAAATATTAACAAAGCCAAAGCGTTTTGTTGTTAAGATACCGAGAGAGGACGATCAAAGTGACAGTTATATCGTGAAGCGTGCTGATTTGAGATTGGTGCAGCCACCATGGTGGGATGAACTTGAAGAAGGGATGGAGGACTGCGAATCTTCGAGAGGTGATACTAGTGGTAATTCAAATCATATATTTATCATTTATGAAGCACTAACTTGTTGATGTTCTTTCAAAGTAAGAATTACAAGTTAGTTCTTTGTTTGGATACGTCGATTTTAGATTTCAAGTAATTGGAAATCAATGTTACAAGGTCTGTTTGTTTCTGTTGGGTTAGATTATCGAAATTCTTTGGAAGCTCCAGAGGCGATTTTACAATTGCATTCGCACCAGCATTCGTCTCATATCTCGGGACATGGTGATTCCAGTGGTTATTACAGAACCACTGGCACCAGTCCTCTCATGGCGCTGACGAGTACCCCAGTTCATTCTGCGAGTACAGCACTCACTAATGGGAGCAGACCATACGACGATATCGAGAGTGAAGACGATTTAGATCGGGAAGACATTACATTTCCGGATGCAGGTTAGTTAGAATGTTAAGAAATACTGAAATCTGATTTCATTATTAGATTTCTTATCTCTGATTCATGAATATGATTCATATTTGATTCACTCGATTACTTTCACGTGTATGATTTTTCGCAATTAAATTCTTGAGCTTAAATATTTAGTCTTTAAGGAAAATGTCTTGCTTTTCTTGAAATCCAAACATAATATTTTTGATTGGTTTCTGCAGATGCAAAATTGTCAGGGAGCAGTAAACGAAGTAGTATGCAAAGTCGAGGTAGCACCAGTAGTCTTGTTGAGCAGCGTAGTATAACTCCTCGTTCACAGGCTGCTACACCCAGGTAAAATATTCACCATTTCCTCCCAAACGATCAATTAACAATATTTAAATTACAGTCTCGTAATTTACAGAATGATTATTGCTTTCTTTTAGATCTCAGGCGGCAACGCCACACAAATACAAAAAGGGTGATATAGTGGTTACTCCGAGTGGAATTAAGAAAAAATATAATGGAAAGCAGTGGAGAAGGCTCTGTTCGAAGGAAGGATGTTCGAAAGAAAGCCAAAGACGAGGTTACTGCTCTCGTCATCTTAGTCTAAAAGGTTCCGGACTTAGGGGACCAACAAATACGTTTCCTGGGTAAGAATCTGTTTCATTTTTCTCATTTTCACCTCTTAAAAAAAAAACCCTTTCATTGAAAATAATTTACTTATCTTCTATTTAATTTCGCAGTGGTAGAGCAGATGGAGAGGAGACGTCCAGGGATTCGGAAACGTCACCGAATTATGGGGATAGGAGAGTAGCTGGCAGGTTCGATCAAGATGAGACGGAAGCTGCCAACATGCTTGGTAAGAATTTTGACATTTGCATAGCTTTACAATTTTTGCTTCGCTTTTCTAATCTCACTCTTTAGAATCGTTTCACAATGATTCTAACATTCGAGCCGGTATTACAGTGTCTTTAGGAAGTTCGAGATCGGCGACGCCAGCCTTCTCATCACCAACAGGGCAGTCATCGATATCGCCTTGTATAAATCAGTCTCCTGTGCCAGCTCTGGGCCTCAACCAGAACAATGTCTTCATGCCAATCTCGAGTCCAGCACATCATGTGACTCCATTAATATCTCCGAGTGCAAAATGGAAACACTCACCGACTCAGTCAAATTTTTTGGTGCAATACCAGCAACAAGTGATAAAACCGGAACCGAATCGAATGGTGAGGCCAACTCGACCGGCCCAGAGTGCCCCGACTGCCCCGACGGCCCCAGCTAGTATAGGAACCAGTGTAATAAGAATCTCTCCAGTGGGTCGTGGAATGCCTAGCCAGAATTTGACGCTCTCGTGGGCAGAGCAGAGTCCACCACCAAGACATCCCTCAGTTGTTACGTCCATGGCTCAGCAACAACAACAGCAGCAGCATCAGCAACAACAACAGCATCAACAACAACAACAACAGCATCAACAACAGCAACATTCACAACAACAGCAAGGCATAATACTTCAGCAAGCTCTTACTTCCAATAATGGCTTTGCAAATCATCCAGAGATCTCGGAGCAGAATGTTCAGTTGTTGAAACCACCTCACTCTCCTCACGTCCCTTTATCATCACTTCCTCCACAAAATTTAAGCCTCCTGCATAAGACTCAAGAACAACCTGTGGACTATGCTCAACCCCAGACACAACCTCCAAGTCAATCTATTTACCTGATGCAGCAGCACCACCATGATAAGAAGTATTTGGTTATAAAAAACAGTATGGAGGTGGTCCCGCCGGGCCACGCAGTCAATCAGGATGAAAAATATAGGCATACTTTAATTAATCATCTTGCTCCACTTCCATCTCTGCATCAAATTCAGTGTCAGCCGCCGTCATCACCAGCGGCTCCTTCGTCCGTCCATGATAAGATGTCAGTTCTACAACAGGTGAGGATGTTTATCATTATTTCAATTTCTTTAGTTTTGAATAGTTAAAATTTGAGATTGTAGTATTTTTAATATGTATATTCAATCGAATTTAACACTTCTTTTTTTTATTTTTCAGTCGAATAAAGTTAGTTCCCACGTGCCAGTGCAAACGGATATACAAAGGAGTCAACTTCCACCAACAAGTGTCGTTATAGCAGCTACCACAGCAGTAACAAATACTTCTACTCCGACAAGTGTCTTCCAACATGTCATCGTCCAGCCGGGACACTTAATTCAAGTTCCCAAAAGCCAGCCACTTCGCGAAGAAAATACAAAAAATAACGGAGTTTTATGTAAGTTCAATTAGATTCTTGTATATTTTAGTAATTGTTTTCCTATTATGATCGTAATTAATGTTCGTAAAGTTCTGCACTTCATTTTACATCTTATACACGAATCTATTGCACTAGTGTGTTCATATGTTTGAGTATTTAAATCAAATCTATTTGAAACTGAACTTAACAAAACTGAGTACAATTGAATCATAGTTCACTTTTATATAATTTAGAATTATCAGAATTGTCATTGATAATTCTAATTGTTATCGTGGCAATTCTGAATTAATGAATTTCTTTATTAGCAACCACTAAGTTTGAAGTGTTGTGATAATTTTTTCCAAATAAGCATGTGATTAGGTTTTTTTTATTCTTTTTTAATTTCGGTATAGAATTTGAAGTAGAACGTGTATTACCTGATTTATCAGTAGTTTTTTCTCAAGATTGAAATAATCAGCATTTGATTACGTCGTGACAAATTATGCTTGCTTTGTAGCTACCAAATTTAGCTAAAGACTCAGGTGTCTACAGAGAGAGAAGTAATTTTATTTTATCCTCAGAAAAATTTCCCGTTTCAGGTAGAAACGAAACTCGTCTGTACTTTTCATTCTTAGCGTTGTGATATTAACAATAAAAGCACCTAGAATAGACTTATTTCACAAATAACAATTTAAAAAAATGGTTGAATCTGGTTATTGTTTTTCAAAATAGTTTCACTGTATAACAATGTACATAATTCACTAAACCATAAAACGGAAAAGGGGCACACGTATTTCAATATTCAAAAGAAACTCCTATGAAAAAAGTGAAAAAGGAAAACATAATAGTAGAAATTTTGTCCTCATATCGTCTCAACAATATTAATAAAGTCGGAATTTAATCAATTCAAAACCCGCATGTTTTTTGCGAGTTTAACTAAATGGTAAGGGTTTCACAGATGGCAGCCATGACGTTATTTCTGCATACCAGCCCCATCCTCCAACATTACTCAACAATGCTGTACGCAACTGGAAAAAAGGTTTGGAATTCCAAATGAAAAAAAAAACATATGGCCATAAAAGCATGTTGTAAAAGAGTACAATGGTATCCTACTATTTGGCATCGAGTGTAGTTTCAGAATTTTCCAGTACACTCGATCTGAAAATCGACAACTAGTTGCATGAGTCTGAATCCTGTCACCAATCTCTCTCTTTCTCTTTGTAAAGATCTTGACAAAGTACCATTGTTAATGATACAACAGACGCATTTATCCTTGTCTATGGTCTTGATCTCATCCTCATCTCATTTTTCACCATTTCTAGCAAGAAAATGTATAATATTGCTTTATTACTGAAATATGTTGTGTTTCTACTAACCACTAAATCGAATTGTGGACCTCAATGAACTTGACTGAACCTGTTTGCAAACATTCTTTCCGCTTTCCTGTTTTACTTGATAACTGAATAATTGAGTAATTGGCAAATAGCGAGTAAGAAGTTGCAAACAAGTTGGAAAAAGAAATTCATTGATAAAAGCCATGGTTTGAAAAAATTCTTTGCACAATAACTCATCATATTCTCCAGGGGTGTAGCAGCGTTCCTGTTTCTACGATTGATCGCGAGTAATATTATTGTATTGATGAGCTGCTATTTCCCTGTTCAATACTAACCACGTTCATCGCAACTAACTCCAAAACTTCATTGCAGCTTTTTCCTGGCAGACTGTATTGGATCCACCGGAAGTGAGTCCACCACCCTCGACACTGAGTCCACCTCTGAGCGCACCTCCGATTCCTATGAACATAGGCAATCCTGGTGAAGAAGGGCCTCCTCCGGATCTTATCACCCCTGCTGAGGAAGAGGACGACGACGTCTTCGATGCGACACCAACTACTCCTGCCGAGATCGAAGCCAATGCCAATAAACGCCGAAGTCAATCCCTTAGCTCTTTGCACACCAAGGAACCACAGAGTCCGCTCAAAGTAATTTTTTTGTTTGTAATTCCACAATTTTTAATACCTGTTTTTGGGCTGAGGGTGCGTGCCTACCTTTCCTGAAAGACCTCGAAAACCCGGAATTGTAAGGGAATTTTGTTATACCTGGAAAAACTTTAAAATGTCAGGAAATTTTTTCAAAGTAACGGAATTTTTTCGAGCACACTAATTTTTTTTCTTGTAAAATGTTAACAAGTACTGAGAAAAAAAATTATTCTCAATAAACACGTGAAGTAAAACGTAGGAAAATTCTGGAACAAGCACAAAAAAAAGTCATCACACTTGAAGAAAAAATAACAAATACAAAATTAATCATAACAGAATGCATATACTTAGAGTATATAAATAATTATAATTTAAACGTTAAAATGTGTACAAAAAAGTTAGTTTCACAATTATTAGATAATGCTCTAATGAGGGGTTATAAAATTCCGTGTTTTATACTTGAATGGCCAAAAATGTTTACTTGGAAAAATTTAAAAATACCTGGAAAAAACCTGAAATTCATAAATTTTTTTTCAGGAATTGAGTAGACACCAATTTGTACCTTTTTAAATTTGAGTTATTCTTATTGCTATTATTTTGAAATACATGCTGACCAAAATTTGAACGATTTTCAGGCAAAAGACAGAATACGCAGGCCCATGAATGCATTTATGATATTCTCGAAACGTCATCGGGCAGTTGTACACCAAAGGCATCCAAATCAGGACAATAGAACCGTCTCTAAAATTCTGGGAGAATGGTGGTATGCCCTGGGACCAGAAGAAAAACAAAAATATCACGATCTTGCATCTGAAGTGAAGGAGGCGCATTTTAAAGCGCACCCAGAATGGAAGTGGTGCAGCAAAGACAGGCGGAAATCGTCTACGACGAGCTTCAAGGGCGGCGAGCAAAGAGGAAAGCTCAACAGCACTGGAGAAGAAACAGATGCTGGACCTCCATCCGACGATGTTCCCTTAACACCAAGAACTGGTGATGACGTTTCAATGCCTGTTTACAATGAAAATCCTACCGTTGAGGTAACTATTCCTATTAGTTATCCCAAGCTTTTTACCTCAATATTTATTTAATATTTTAACATCCAATTTTCTTTTACAGATTGTTAGCCAATCCTATACTTCCCACCGTTTACCGGAAGCACCACTTCAGGTCGAAAGCACAGAAACAGAAATGAAGCAAGAAGAAGAGGGAAATGCTTCGGACGATGATCAAATGGTTATTTGCGAAGATCCTCAACCAGAAATAGACTTGAAGTGCAAGGACAAGGTGATTGATAGCGACAACGAAGGGCAGGATGAAGATCAAGAAAAGAAAAATATGCAGATGTATTCAACCGTTGGTGGGGGACAAAATCCAGAAGGGCAGAGTGTGAAAACGGATGTAACTTGCAGGCCCAAACCTATCAAAGGTAATGAACAGTCTGAAAGGTTCTTGATTTACGAAGGAAATCGAGTTAAGGGTAGTATCACGGGAAATATTATTACAGCGCGACTACCATCTACGAGTATAGAAACGACAGCAAAGTACCATCACACTTCTATGGATAAGGGCGGCACAGTTTCGGTTCTATCCGCAACCTATCCTTATCACAGTCCTGTCAACCCCAGTGGAGTCTCGGGCTTCCAACCAACCGGAGGTGCTTTCATAACTATGCCGGTATCACCAAAAGTCATCAAACCGGAAGCTGTCAAAAGTGACCAACAATACAGCACGCAGTACACTGTCAACAATCTCGTTGCTAGCGTCCATCCTGAAAACGGAAGAAGTAAATTCACAGCTGCACCAGTATTACATTCTGTGAGTTATTTATTTTATTAGAAAAATTCATACCCTGAGTGATCATTTTATTTCAAAGAGAAAAATTAATTTAACTGCTTTTTTTTCAAATGAACTCGAAGTTTCAAAGGTTATTTCGTCTATTTTTTTTTCTAACGATTCACTAGAGGTTTGCAATGGATACCGAAGTTAACTTAAGTTTTGTAAGTAAGTTTTGTGTACTTAAGTTTTTTTTTTTAAAGTAATTTACAGTTTTGATCAGTTTTCTTCTTTGTCCAGTGGGCTATAGAGTGCTGCTTGCAGATATGTTTCGCTTTACGTTCTTGAAAGGCTTAGAACTCTAGATGAGTCGTTAGACTTTTTTTTTAATAGAATCTTTTAATTTCTTGTAAAACTAGTTGAAAAGAGTGACGCTCAGTTCAATGGTTATATAAAGAGCATTGACGATACTAACAGATTGGATCGAAACCCATGATGGCCTTGTTGAAACAACAGCAACCACTGCAACCTTTAGACACTGTTCACCGGCCTCCGATCTCAACAGCGCCTTATCCATCGTCCCTTACCTTACTAGTCGACCGGGGGGACTTGGTAGCTGTTTCTAAACCCCAACAGACGACCCAATACATTGGACCTGCAGCGCCTCATTCTAGGATGTATTGTGGATTTCAAATTCCAATTTCTGGTAAATACTTCAATCTGCAACACAAAAAGAATAATTAAATATCACGAGCAAATATAATAACTTTTGCATGTTATTTTAATTTCAGATGCGAGTGGGCGTAACATATCATTACAAAATCTTATTCCCGGTAGTAAGGTAGAATCCCATGGTGTGATAGTGAGCAAGTCTTATTCCGTTGCGACAACGAATCCCAGCGCGCCAAGTTATAGAGGAATCGGTCATTCGATTGCTCGACTAGCAGAATCTGAAAAAAATGACATGCAGATGTCTACGAATCATAACCAAAAATATGGTAATTTGAAAGGTTTTTAGTTTTTTAGAGAAATGAAAGAACATTAGTAGATGGTTTCTTATTTTTATTTTGATGTGAAGGTTTGCTTATTTCAGCGAACAACATTAAAGAGCAAGAGAGGAAAGATTCTGGAAATAGCCTGATGAATGATAATCAGAAACCATCATCGACGCCGCACACACCACATACACCCCATAGCAATTCAGGAAGTAGTGATCATTCGGTCAATAAATCATACTCTATGGAGGAATCTCTGGCTACGACTAATGACTCAGCATCGAATAAAGGACCCTTCATGCTTGCGCCAACCCCTGCACAACTTGGTCGAGCACCCTTGCAAAGGAGACAATCAATGGGTAAGAGTCTATTATTTAGTTTATTATGATGTATTTTGTTTTAGTATTATCTGTTTTAATTGTATCCTTCGTTTTTAAGTAGCAATGCCTCCCACATCAAGTGCAGGAGACCATGGGCCTCTAACGTCTCAACGTTCGGATAACAGATCGCTGACGAGTTCGTCTCAAAACTCAGAACATTCTTCACAGCAAAGTATGTCAGAATCTCTACCTTCACCCTCGCCCTCTGCAAAGAAAGGATCATTCTTCAAGAAAAACGTTGAAGATGGAATGGATAGGTAACCTTTTAAAATAAATTATTTGTAACCAAATATTTATACAAACCACTAAATACAAATATAATTTTGTTGCAGGGTTCTTGAACAAGTGAATTTCCAAGAAAAGTTCTCATCGCTGCCAGAGTTTAAACCAGAAGATATACAAAGTCCAAGTGCAATCAGCATGAACGCCTCTGCAGGATCGTCCGCTCATGGTCCAGTAACCGGGGGTTTGCATCCTTCGAATATGTCATCTACCATGCAAGGTTATCGTAAAAAATCCGGCCAGGGTCCTCATCGATCTACTGGTAAGTTTGAAAAATGCTCTCATATTTACAAACTTCAGATATTAAACATCTAATTCAATTTAAAATCATCTTGAATTACAAATTAAAATCCTTTACAGTGAATGAAGAAGAAATGGAGTCTGATGCCTCGGTTCCTGCCACTCCGAAGTCGACAGCAAGCGTGAAATTGACTGGAAACACATTTTTCGGTCCAGACTTCAACGTAGAAGCATACAGAGCGAGCTCAGATCTTTTGACAGATGTCGATGCGACTTCTCCTCGAACTCCAAAGACCCCCGGTGGAGGCACAGGAAATACGGTGGGAGTTAGTAGGAATGACAACGAACGTGGCCATAGGAAAATTCTGGAACAACGGAGACAACTGGTGATGCAGTTGTTTCAAGAGAACGGATATTTTCCTTCAACACAAGCTACCTCTGCTTTCCAGGCCAAACATTCTGATATATTTCCGAGCAAGACGAGTCTGCAATTAAAAATTAGAGAGGTTAGGCAGAAACTGAAGTCCAATTCTACTCCGATGAGCGCCAATAGCCTTGTGAGTCCTTTGTCGGCTGCGGAACCATCACCTAATATTACTGGTAAGTCAAATTTATTTTCAGTTTCCTCCATATCTCAAACATTCAAGCTTCCATTAATACAAATTTTACAGGTCTCACAGCCAATTTATATTCTTTTACTTACTTTTAGTGGAGAGGTTGAAGTTTTTTTTTTCACTTCAATTAAAATCAAGAAGACTGAACGACAAATCATTCTTATCACAATGTATCTACATTGATTTTTCATATATTATAAATTTTTGTCTTTCCTAAAAAGTTCCTAAGTCTGTGAGGCTTTCTCGAACCCTAAGATTCCATCATATGAACAAATAAATTATTATTTTAATTTATGTTTGAAAATCCGATTTTCAAAATTTAACACTGTTGTAATTTCATTTAGTTTCGACCGATTCCAGAATGCCTCCATCTACTTGGCGTCAATGGTGGCTTGAAAGTAATAACTGCTGAAGGTATTATAAAAAGCGTGTTCATTTTCTTTTTATTTAGTTTTATTTTTCCTTTCAAAGAATTGAATGTTCTGTTCCTTAATTTCTAATTCTGTTTCTGACTTTAATTGTATATTTTTATGGTTTACAGTTTTGTGTATTGCTATATTACTCTTTTTATGAAAAAAAATATTTAAACTGTATCTTTAATTTTATGTTATATTATCTACTCTTTGTTTTGTAAATGTTATACTGCCAATACATTCGTCATTTAATAATTTGATCATTGACGTCAAAGAATGGAGGCTTTATTAACATAACAGGTACGACCTCATGATCACTTTCACATTACTTGCGATTCACACAAAACTTTAAACACAATTACATAAAAATTCCTACAATATTTTGTGAAATAATTAGGTACCTTATATTTGATGAAAAATATTGTTTCCAGGTCCCTTAACCGCACCTCCCACATCAATGGGAGCTCCTCAATCACTGCCTGTAAGCAGCAGTGGTAGCTAGCACCCACGAGTCAACTGTGATACTTTGCATCCCCTAACTCCTAAACACGAATACATCATTATCCTTTAACGAGGAACGCTGTTTACTTGGTAAAAGAATTGTTGATGTACAGTTTTCTTGTAGTGCATAAACTGTGCTAAGGCTTTAGTGCAATTCGAATCTTGATATAATCTCTTATAGGTAACGTAAGGATATTCACCAAAGCGTGTTAACGTACAAACATCAGTTATCAAAAGAGTTTAAAAATGTTAGGAGCCAAGCATAAAAAGTCCGTTCCATTTTCCTAGAATCCTTCGATAGGTGTGAGCTTTTATCTCCGAGAATCGAAGACAATAAAAGTCTCTAATAAAATTCCAAATTCAAATACGGTCTCTCCAAAATGAGGACCGAATTATTTTAGTAATGATCTAGACGATTTTGATGCGAGAAGATGGTGGATCTTACAACTGATCGTTGTAAGTTGGCACGCTCTGGAAGATTTAAGAGAGGCCTAAGCCATTGTTAATATTGTTGAAAATACTATGAGACAAGGAAACGAGGGAGAGAGAAAAAGAGTGCGTGTATGCGTGAGAGAGAATCACAATCGGAGAGTATTAGAATTATAACAAGAAATTATGAAATGAAATCAGAGTTTATATACTTTAGTTATACTTCATATATACTATAGTTGAAAGAAAGCTCTATGGATTGAAAAATAAAACTGCATTAACCATAGCACAAAAAAGTTACGTAACGCAATCAGCATACATATTTATACTACTCATGAATAATGTGGTGAGTCTTGAGCAAGGAGATTCTGAAAAAGTTGAAATGTCTATTATTATGCCCGATCTCGAAAGTTGAGATCGAGGTGTGTTTTGGTGATTTGTAGATTATATCGTATAAAGAAAAAATAATTACGTGCCATTGTGCGGCGACAAAAGAGGAAATGCCAGCGTTGCGTTTCTCTTGTTAGTAATAAATTAACTGTTAGACGCTACTCGATATAGTTAATCTGTAAAATGTTTCAGATATACTTGAAAGTACTTATCAACTGTTTTTAGAGCCTCACCCAAATTCTATACGCTTCCGTGTTTTACATTTGTGTTTTTAAACATAAATTTTTATTTTACTTTTATTGGATTTTATCGTGTTTAAATATCTTTAAACGAGGGGTACATAACTTTTAAAATCAAAATATTATTTTCCATTTTTGAGCACTTTGAATTATAAAATGTTCACTTTTGAATGCTATGTAATTGCAATTGTTCAAAATTAAGTGTCAAATTTTAAAGGGTTTACATTTTAAATTGTGCAATCCTTTGAACTTGTAATTGTATTCAAGCTAAATTGAAATTGAAAAGTATATACCTCTCAGGTTTAAAACTTTTTTCATTTTGATTTTACCAATTTTTCATCTTTTTGAGAGACTTTTTCTCTCGGTTTGTTATTTTTTTTATACTTATTTTAAACAAAATTTTAAGTATACATGTCAGTAAATAATCGAAGTGTGTGGAACTTGAGCGAGAATTGTTAAATTTGGCTGTAATATAGGGGATGTAATTAGAAAGGACTCGGTGAGAGCGCACTTTGAATGATTCTAAGGTCTCGCGCCACGGCACGCATACCGTAATTAGGATAGGAACAATGTCTCTTCGATATATTTTGTAAATAGATGCGTACGGTACATTAATTGAATTATATAAAGCGTAGATTGTAAATTGAAATAGACGAGTACGTTAGAGTTACGATCCATAGAGTAACGACATGAATATAGGCAGGCAGGATTAGGATAGTTAAAACTAGAATAATGGGCCTTGATACGTCGTGGACTTTTTGTGCTCGGGACGGTCCCCCACCCTCCTCCAAAGTTAGCCCTTTCCTAAAGTGTTAAGTCACTTTGATTTGTACATAATATTACACTACACTAATAACTCATCAAGTTACAATTTTTTTATGAAACGTTTAATGTAAAGGAGGCACCAATCAAGTTTTGCTCGAAAGAGGGACGCTTAAAACCTGTCGTTCGATAGACAAAGTCATCCCCGAAAGATACTTTTGTATGAATATAGCATTGGCTATTTTATTTTTAAACAATGTTTCTTTTACAAGACATAACATTAATTTTTTTACAAGTTGATAATCTATTGAAACTTTTTTTTTTGTAAATAAGTTTAGAATTTCGTAATTTTATCTGGTGAATTTTTTTTTTATAAATAATTTCGAATTTATCTTTTTCAAAAACGTTCAAAGGTCCTAGACTGTTTAAACAGCAGCAATTTTTTTTTAAAAGGGAGCCTTTCTTACAGTAAAACTAAGTATGAAAATTTTATCGATTCGGCCGTTGGTTCAATCTGCGAATGTGTCCTCGGCTCGGAATGCCTTATTTACCTAGCAATCGAGTTTCAAACAGGGATCAAGCGTCCTTCGCGATTGCCCCGCTCAAAGAAACGATAAAATTGCTATATTTTGTACTTGTGTAAGCGCGTAAGCTACTTTCCAGTATTGATAAGGTTTTTGAGAATGCTTTCATATTTTTCATTTTTTTTTATTTTTTTTTTATTTTTTTTAACAAGGTGATGAAATGTGTTCCATGATTTAGCAGCCATGCAAGTGACTGTGATCTAGAAAAACAGAAGTAAAGTAAAGTGGCCGCTTTAAAGTGACAATTTCTTCACCAGAACTTCTCTTCCTGTCCCGATATTTTCCCTTTGAACCTCTATTATTTTTTCTTAAAGCTTTATATATCTAGCGACTTCCATGCTACTTTTATTTACTCACTGGCATACTCTGTTTGAGCGAGCGTCTTTTAATCGCAAAATCCGTGAAGGAAAAGAATCAGTTCTCTGGGAGAAAACATTCAACTCTGATTATAATATTACACCGAATCGGGTTATCATATCTGTACGATACTATTAGTTGCTATTATCGATTGTAACAATTATTATTCTATTGTCCCTTGTTTAATTTTGAAATATTTTTAAAAACTGTTATAAATATTATATATATCGATCGAGTATAATGTTGTGCAAATATAACACGCATACGAGAGTAATGTCACGTGTAGAAGTGCTAAAGTCTCTCTATACATATATATTATATATGTATATATACATAAATCTGTGCAGTAAAATCCTCCTGTATATATAATAATATATTTGACAGAATACGAATATGCAGGTAAAATACGAGCATACGTAAATGGTAAATCATAGAAATATGAAAATGATGATACTCTGAAAATGTGTCGACATGTTTGTGTACATATAAGGCCTTTTTCCTCAATGTTCAATGCACTTTTTTCTTCGTTAAGAGAAAAAGAGAAATATAGTCACTACTTTTTAACAGTCTCGACAATGGAGAAAGAATACGTATTTTCAGTTTTTATTTCAAATTTGAAACATTATGGAAAGATGCCTCGATATGTATAGATAAATTTGACGTTCTAACAAATATCAGGCAGAGGTATTAAAATCTTTACCAATCCGACGAATTCCGTAAAATCGCCCGCATTGTTTCAGACGAAGTTCAATTTTTAGAGATATAAAAAAAGGAATAGAGTTTTAAAGCTGAAAATTAGAATGTGAATTATATTTTTAAATGTATTTTCTTTCAGTCTTCTCGCAATTGATAGATTTCGTTCACGTTAAAACTCTTAGATTTAAAATGTTTATTTTAAACGCGTAGACTTAAGTTTATTTAATTATTTTATTATTTCTGTCATTAACAGATTTTAAATACTCCCAAAGTTTTAGAACTCTATTCAGGAAAAAACCGGATTTCTTAGAGGAAAAACTCAGAAATTTTATTTTCTTTTATTTTGAAAATCTCGAGGAGTTTGTAAATAATCTGTAAATAAAAGTTATTCAGCGTCAAGACTTTTTACTTTTTACAATAGCTTTTATCTTTTTAGTCATTCATTTCTGCATTATTCAGATTCAATGAAATGAAAATTATTTATTTTTAGAAAATCAAATTCCAAAATTATTGGTTTTGCTTTTTTACTTTCTAAGAAGAAATTCTTCAAAAGAAGCCGGAGTTTTTTCCAAAAAGTAAGACTTTAGTTTTTCGCTCTCTTGAATTTTGATATTTCGAGCTTCGAAAATCGTTGATTATTGTTGATGATTAACTACAAGGTTGATCTTTGGTGTAAAAAGGGTAAAAAAAAACTACTTTTGGAAGTACAAAAATTTTAAAAAAGTAAATAAAAACTTTGTCTCGGAACAGGATGTTCTTTGCGGAAGTATAATATCTCGTGCCTCTTATTATGCCACAAAGTGCTTAATATTGCAGTCGAACGACAATCTCCATTCATTCGGAGCAAATATTTGTTAAAGATTTTAATTTGAGTACGATAGCAACTAAATGGCGATGATTCAACTGATTTATTCGATCGTGAATATCCTCAATGGACTTTTCATGGTAATCTCTTCACGTGAAGGAATTGAAAAGAAAAATTGTAGAGTGAGTGATAAACTGCACTGTCAGTCTTAAAGTCAATTTTAAATTCAAGTGAATTCAAGCGATCCACGTTGATAAAACAAAAATATACAGCGACATATTTTTTCCCCTCATCGATTGTAAATTTTAAGTGCATTTGTTAAACTTAACGGGACCATCTATCATTATTTAAAAACGAAAAAAATTCATCGTTCTTTTGTTGTCTTCAAAACAAATTAGTCAGGTATTTGCTTTTATTACAATTGTACTTAACGAGCGAGAACTTCGAAAGAAGTGGCAATGTGTAATAATAAAAGAGACGCGTTCGCCTTTCAATAATTGTGAAAGTTTGTAGCTTCTTCCACCTAAAAAACATTAACTTCGATATTTATTAAGATTACTACCTATTACATTCTCATTTTCTTTTATATTTTCAGAGATGTAAATGCAAAGCGCCCAATATTAATTTTTAATACAGAATACTATAAATTTTCTATACGAAACGAAATTTTAAAGGTCTAAATTTAGAGATATTTAGAAATTGTAGATCCTGTAAAGAGAAGGCGACATTTTAGAAGAGAAAATTTAGTTGGGTGAAAATTTTCGCATTTAAATCTCTAGATTTGAAAACTTATCAAGATTAGTATGTTTTATCTCCAATGCCCAGAAATGAAGAACTTGTTCGTCGGACCAAATTGCCTCTGGCGCACGCAGATGTTCTAGTTTTTGAATATTATGACAGAATCATGTCAAAAAGAGTGCATAAAGAGAAATTATGTAATGAAATTAATAAGTGGCAGTCTCTGGTGACATTGTACCCTTAACGATCAGGTTTCAAATTTTTTTTTTATACCAGATAAAAATTTAATTTACTTTTAAAAATTCAGGACTTCAACTTTAAAATTTTCAAAATAGTTTCCAAATACTGAATGCGATTTTAATTTTAATGATCTTAAGTGTTTAATGTCTATTTTGTATAACAAAAAGGCACGAGTGCACTATAATTTTATATAAAAAATAGTAAAAAATGTTAAATGTGTCCACTATATTTGCAAAATTTATTAACAAGAATCAGATTTTGAAAACAAAAAGTAGGTTCAAAAAAGATAAAAATTTAAATTTTGAAAATCTGATTTTTGTTAAAGAAGAATCAATGTTCAAGTTCTTGGATTGTTGTCTTTTTGAAAACCGCTTCCAAAAGCTAAGTAGATCTTTTGCATGTATTTAAGATTGAATGCACTCAACTTTCTGTATAAGATGTTAACAGAAATGTCTATTACGATCGATAATTGCTATGGGATAAAAAAAAAAGTTAATAGGTATTTCTTCCATTGTGACTGATTAAACCAAGGGATCATGGACTGAACGATTTGGTTGCAATCTTTGTATGGAACTGAAAATTAAGTGTTCTTTTCCTTCGTTTGAAAAGTGTACAGTTGAAATTTGTATTCAAGTATGTTGTAATGGAAGTAGCAGCTTCAACGATTATTTTATGAAAAAATTGTAAAGAAGGCAAAATATATTCAATGTTCGAGGACATCTTCTTTAAACATAGTCAAATTTCTTAGAAAGATATACCTCTTATTCTGTAAAATTTATTAAAAAGTTTAAATACATATTTAGAGTTTAAAATTCTATATATTTATTATATCATAATATACTACGTGGTAGAATCTCAATATACAAAATTTTAATGAAATCGGAAACAATCTTTGCTATCTAATCGTATATTCCTCTATTAGAAAAATAATTTTGATTTTCTTCGAGGTCACGTGAAGTGACTAATTTTCTCAGTTTCTTCAGGCGTAAAATGTAATACTGTTGAAATAGCATTCAGCATATGTCGTTTACTAGATGGGTCGCTCGTGATTAGATAATTCACAATTACGTTCTTTAGATATTCAAGATTTGCTCCTTCTCTCGATTTGCAAGCTTCTAGTCTGTAAAAAGGAAAGTCATTAACAATTCAAACTAATTAAAACAAAGCAAGAATCATTTTTATCCATTAAAAATTACCTTGTAATTTGAGATTGTAATTTTTTAAACTCGTCTTTATATTTTTCTGCTTCGTGGAAAAGGTCCCTCTGTTTTCCCCGTAGCATCGCTTCCAGTTCTATGTTTTGTTTTCTTAAATTTGAAACTTCAATTTCTCTTCTCGCTAATTCCTGAACATAATGTAACATCGGTGGATTATTGTCAGCTGAGATTAAACCAGTTACTAAATCAGTCGCGGGTTCACTAGTCGATCCAGAAGTTGGTAATACATGATTTTTATTGTCTTGAGAAAAGGAAGAATTTTTATTTGGTAATAAAGCTTGAAAGGACGACTTTAAAGTTAAAATCTCTTGATCTTTCTCTTCAATTACAGCCAAGGATCGTTCTCTTTGTCGCAAGAGTTGATGCTCTAAAGATGAAATTTTTCCTCGATACTCATTATCTTTTTGACTTATGAGCCTCTCGCACTTTATTCTTTCTTCTTCAAGCACCTAAACAAATTTTTATCATACAATTAGAAAACCCTTCCAATACACATTTAGAATTTTAAAAATGATTATCGATAATACAGTTCTTTCATACTTTATTCTGATTTTCTAGTTTGATTTTAAAATCTTGTTCCCTCTTAGTTATTTCCTCATTTAATAAACGAATCCTCTCTTCCAAGTTTCTGTTGTGAGTCTTTGTACGTTGTAATTGAGCCCGCTCGTTTGCACTTTCATTGGAACTTTTAAAACTACGTTGTGTACTCGAAAGTTCGTGTTTAGCTGCGTTATTTTCTGAGATTGTAATTTGTCGCTTGAAATCTTCAAATTCTTGTAAAAGATTTTCGTACTTCAGTTTGTACCCAGAATCTTGATTAGCTTCGCTGAGGTGCAAACTATTTAAGAGATCTAAATTTAAAAAAAGACGAATTAAAAATGGAATTTCGAGAATCAAATAAAAAAATCACAGAAATATGTATTTAAGGAGTACCCTTAACATTAGAATAAGAATGGTCCTTGTCTAAATTCATTAGAAAAGCATATAGATCGCGAATCTTCGCAACAATCTTTTTGGGGTCCTTGGGAAACTCGCTATTTGAGTGATCCCATCGATCCACATCTTGAAGATAAGACAATTGATCCTTTAATTTTTGAATTGCCACTTGATCTTGTTGTCTGGCTCTGTCGTATCCTCCTACTGTTTCCGAAAGTTCTGCCAGTCGAGCTTCTAATCCTGCTACTCTTTTTTCGTGAACCATTGCGAGTGCCCTTGTTTGTTGCTCAGCAGCTGCTGCTTTCTTTTGCTCCTATACAAAATCATAATTATTATTCTATACCTAAAACAGGTAATTTATATAATTATATTTGGATAAAATGTTGTTCAATATTTACTTCACGTATTGCATTGCGATGTTGTCTTTTCATCATAGTCATTTCAGACTGCAAAGAAAGAAGCAACGGTGGCGTTTCTTTAGCTGCTGCTTCTGCCTGTTTCACTTTATTTCGCATTATTTCTAATTCAGCTTCTAAAACTTTACTATGGGACTTGCTGGAAAAGTTACTTTTTAATTCCTTAACTTGCGATTCCAACTGTTCTCTAATTCGACGTTCATTATTTATAACCTTTTGTAATTCTCTACAAATAGAAAAGAAATATTAGTTTTGAAAGAGTTCAACCAGTTCAGATGATTATAATATTTACAACCTTTTGTATAAGGAACCTACTTCATTATAGCAGAATGGTCAGTTTGTTCCTTTTCTCTTTCATGTCGTTCCATTATTAATTTATATTTTAAATGCTCCATTTCGGAATGTGAACTATTTTGAGCTTGTTTTAGTTTTTCTCTCAATTCCTTGATCAATCTTTCATGCTGTAAAGAAGGATATTTAGTAAACCCATTTTATTCATTTTTTTATTAAAATTGACTATTTTCTATTAAGATTGAGATTGAAAAAATTTACTTCTTCTCTATCGTTTCTTAGTTGCTTCCTATCTATCTGGAACTGGGCTTCCATTTTTGACTTTTCAGCAGAAAGAGTCGCTAAAGAATTCATTAAGGTATTAAGTTGCAATTTTAAGTCTTCAATAGTCTCTGATTTTCTATCTTCTTTACAAGATTTAATCTAAAAAAGATTATTAATTAGTGATATATAATTCATATATTTCAGGGTGTGGAGCCAAGTTTTAATCTAAAACTTCGATTTATCCATTTTACTCAACAAATATTAAATTGGGAATTTTTTCCCTCTGTAGAATTAATCAATTTTTAACTAAAATTATGCGTACAGAGCGAAAAAATATTTAATTCAAATAGTTTTGAAGTAAAATGAAAATATTCAATTTTAACGTTAGATTTTGAATTCTTCGTTTTATGAAAAAAGCATAAAAATTAAATATTTTTTCACTCTGTATGCAGTCTTATAATTGAAAAAAGATTAGCGCTACAGAGCGAAAAAATATTTATCTATAATTTTCGTTGAGTAAAATGGAGAATGAATTTTGAGTTTGACATTTGGGTCCAACGCCCTTAATATTATTTAGGTTTTATCAACACACCGGGGATAACTTTGATGGACTGCTGCTTTCCCCAACTTTTGCCGTTTCTTCCTCGATTTTTTTAACATTTTCCACTCCATCTTGACCAGGATTATTGTCTGGAATATGATAATACAAAATTAAATATCTTTTTGAATACTGGGTCCAGAAATTCAATTTCAAAATGGAATTTAAACTTTTCTTGAAAAACAATTTCGATATACAAAATATGTTGTAAAGTGAAAAAAATTAATGCTGTCTACGTATATAAATTGAAACATATTGAAAACAAATAAACTATTAAAAAGACTCAAATTTATTATCAATTATAGCCACAGAAATTAGGAGTTATATAAAATTCCAGATACTAACCTCGGATATCATTTTTAAGGTCATGATTTAATTCCTTTTTCGATTCACTTTTCTTTTCTTTAATCTGTTTACTGTTCATTATTTATGTATACGTATTTGACACAAAACTACAGGAAATAATTAAGCTACAGCTGGCTGAAACACCAATGAAAAATTGCACATTTTCTTCCAACTGTAAACAAATTATTCTATTGATATTCTCTACACATCACTAGGCACGTTTTAATTTATTTATTAATTAGTCAAAAGTATTAACTTTTAGGTGTTTCTAGTAAAGTAAGACTAAAATATAAAACAAATTAGGAAATTGATATAACCTAAAAAGCACCATCATGTATACGCTGCGCCCACGCACGTCAGCTGTCAATGTCACTGTGAACTGTCACAAAATTGACAAGACTGACAAGTGGTCACAAGAATCACAAGATCAAGCACACTTTGCAGGTTTTGCAGTCTTTAACAATATCTTCAATTGTTTATTTCGGCTCTTAATTACATGAATCACTTTTAATATTATTAACAAACCCAAACTGATAATTTATTTTCAAAAATTTCGTAAGTAACGTATCAGTAACGAAACAAAAGGCGAAGAAAAAAATGTATATAACCTCCACCTTTCTTATATATAGTATATATATATCTTATTATTTTTATTTTAAATAAAAATGTTCTCCTTACAACACAATTATACATAATTGTTGTAAATTCACAAAAATAAATACAAAAAAGACTTTTTTATAAACAAAGTTTATTATTTTTTTTTTGTATTTTTTAACTGCTCGTATATATAGTATGCTGCATGTAAAAAATTACAAATGTTATAATATTTTTATTAAAATTATACAGTAGAGAAGATTATATATAATACAATATATATTTTTTAATCCGCAAGAAATTAGAATTCAGATTCTATTTCTAATGTAACAGGTCCAGAGTTTTGAATTTCGACTTCCATCATTGCTCCAAACTTACCATCTGAAAAAGTTATATTAAAATTTGATTATTTGTATTTTTCAGATAAAGGAAGAAATAAAAAGATTAGTTAAACCCTGAATAAAAATTTACCCCGAATTTTTTCTGGATTATAATCCTCAGCAAGTTGAGCAAGTAATTTATTATAGAAAAGTTCTGCTTCATGAGCGCACATTGCGTTATGAAAATCTAATCGATTTCCTTTCATCACATGATAAAGAGTAAATTGACTAACGCAAAGTACTTCGTATTGTTTATCCTTTACACTAGCAGACCATTTTTTTCCATCCTCTCCATCGAAAATTTTCGTGTTCAAAATTTTTTTTACTCTGCAATCATTAAATTAATTCAATTAATATTTAATAAAGTACCATAAATCGAAGAAAAAATATATATTAAATATAATTTTTGATTACATGTACTCCATATCGTGTAGAGTGTCATCTCTTTTAATTCCTATCAGAACACATAGACCTTTTCCAATACTACTAATGACTTCTCCATCGACTAATA
Organism: Synergus umbraculus; assembly: GCA_900474325.1. Classification (NCBI taxonomy): domain Eukaryota; kingdom Metazoa; phylum Arthropoda; class Insecta; order Hymenoptera; family Cynipidae; genus Synergus; species Synergus umbraculus. Next base: position 39,781 of record UCOK01016496.1, read on the forward strand.
ATTGTAAAACAAACAAAAGATTTTATATTAGTATATCTAAATTAAAAATATATTTTTGTATTTATATAAAATAAAAAAATATGCGGGCGAAGTACATCTCAAGCTTTATAATATATATCAGAATTTATGAAATGAAAAAATGTGTAATTAAATTAAACCAGAATTAAGTAAAAAATAAATTATAATATTTAAAATGAAAAAAAGAACATTTTAGAATACGGTGATGTATAAATTATTTATTTAAAAATATATATACTTCGTAAATTTTTATAATTACTCTATATGTGTTGCTCCAATTCATAAATGCTGATTTTTTATTCATTAATTATTCAAATACGTCCTTGAAAACCATTAATTAAAGTACATCTAAAAAATAAATTTACAAATAATAAAAATAGAAAGGGAAATTGGTATAGTCTTAATTACCCGAGACACTAGCTTTTGTAACGCGTTGAATAATAGCTTTCATTTTGAAAATCGTGCAAAGTCTTGGAATAAATTCTTATTGTAAAAAAAATAATCACTTTCACTCTCCTTCTCCTATCACTAACGTTAATTAACAAATTATAAAGTGGCTGACGCTTGACCCCTTCTTGGATCGAGGAGAAATTCTTTTCTCTGATTGGTTTTCTTATGGGGTGACGCGCGACAAGTTCTCACTGTCCAATCACAATTCATGAAACGTTAATTTCCGCGAAACTTCCGTCGTGTGAACTTTGCACTATGGTGTTTGACTTTTCAAAGATTGTTTACAAGCAGTTTGCAGAGCGAATAATAAGCTTGCGCTAGTCTCAGTGATATTGTAAATTACGTCTATTGTGTCATAATTATCGAAAATGCCAAAACCCGCTTTTTTCGACGTGTTTCCGACCACAAAACGACGAAATTAGACGATCCAATGACCCACTTGTTGCGTTTAGGTTATGGCGTTATAAACAAAGCTACGATGTTTCTAAGCGTACGCTTCGTCTCGTAAAAGCGTTTTTCTAATCAAAAAGGAATGGAGGCTGCTGGCATAAGCCTTTTTAAAGGTTCAGATAGTATACAAATAGGTACAAATAGTAACCAGATCCAAGAAGAAGACGAGGACCAAGAAGAGCTCAAACGACGTAATGAAGAGGTAAGCGGGAAGAATTCAATTAACTATGTTTATTGACGTTAACAATTAAGATAATTATTGCACAACTATGAATATTTATCACTAATCTCGTCTTTTCTTGACAAATGTTTGCTTAAATTCGTACCTAAACCTGTAGCTGAAGTCACTATTGAACAGGTTTAAGGTGTCGAATTTGCATGAAATTGAATGAAAATTTGCTTTTTAGAAGTTAAAACACAACTTATTTAAAACAAATCTATGAAAAAGTTTCAATAATCTATGTTTATTTGTGTAATTTTTGTCTATTTGTCTGAATACTCTTTGCTGAGAAATTTCCTTCTGTTTTTATTCGTTTTGTTATAAATTTTGAATGAAAATTTAGAATAATTTTTGAAAAAATTATTAATTACATGTGTATATCTATTTTTTTATGGTTTTTCTGAAATATTGTTCGAAAACTTGATGGGTATTGGAGACTGAGTCCATTCAAGTTTTCCGTGTATTTGAGGATATTTGTTATTCTATAAGTGAAATTTATTATTATTGTTTAAGGAAAAGTTATTAGAAAATTTTCAGGATGAAAATTCCACGATCAATATTTTAATAGAATACTAGGGTGAACTTCTCTGTTTGAATTCTAGATATCTAAATGTAAAGCGTTAAATTAAAACTTAAGGTGTTAACTTGTAAATAAAATTGACTTTTAATAAATTCAACGTACAAAATAATTTAATGCGATATATGTATGTAATATGACCAAACTATTTACATTATCCAACATATTGAAATTACAATAATATAATTGCTAATATAATTAACAGATAAAAGATCTCTTGACGGGAGCATTTGATGACTTGGAAGATGAAGATGAAGCTAGTTCCATTAATAGTAGTCACTACCATGACAACACACACTACAGTGATAATACGAATTCAATAGTGAATTCGTCCTACCAACCGAATTCAATTGACAAAGGTCCAACCGTTTCTCAATTGCAAAAAGATTTCGGTGTTTATGTTCACACTGATGATGTGAACAGTTACAATCATGAAGGTTCCTTTCATGAAACACCAGATGAAAGCCGGAAAAAAGTGCCGGATGTTCAAAATGATTTTGGCTTACGAGACCCGATTTCAACTCCATACGGTAAAAGCAATAGGACAAACAACACAGATAAAAATACAACGGATTCTCCCTACGATTTGCCACGTCCTGTAACTGTTGGATTTAATCATGAGCGAAGAACTCAAGTTAACGACGATTATACCTTTCATAATAGTTACCCTTACAACTATGAAACTCCCGCTAATCACTATGACGAGGACAACAATTTTCCCAATAATGGTTACATTGATGGATATGAAAATATCCTTCAGTCGAACCAGATGCGGGAATTTGGTGGTGGTGATAATGAGGTTACATCTGATCATTTTAATCATTGCTATGAAACCAGTCCGAATGGGAGACTCATGGATGATTGCAATGCTTATAAGATTGCCGAATACAACAGCAAAGAGCAACTGGAAGTTTTATATTCTGTGAGAATGAAAGAAATCCAAAAGTTAACAGATGAATTGCAGCAGTTGCAGTTACAGAAGGAGGAAGAGAAAAGTCAGTTGAGTAGGAGATTAGCTCTCGCACAAGCTGAAACTGAAAGGTCAAATTTATCTAGGAATCAGGCTCAAAATGCTCTTGGTACGGGAAACTATAAGCTTATATTTTAATTTCAAAACTTCTGGTTATTTTTAGCATTGAATTATTATTTAAATTTTTTTTAGTTGATGCAAAAGCTGAAATTGCGAGCCTTCAGGGTCAGGTTAACTCTTTGAAGGAAAATACTGCCGTCTTGGAGAAAACGAACCAAAAAGTGAGGGTCAACGACTTTTTATAATATTGTAATTTAAATTTGAAACTTTGAGTTAAACCTCCTAATATTTTAGCTGACTGAAGAATTATCAGAAGCAAGGAGTTCGGTTTTTGACCTGCAACAGAAGATCTCCGTTCTTGAGAGAATGCAATCATTTCAAGCAAATGATAAGACAGAATCAAAATTTTTGGAACAGCTACAAGAGAAGCATATGATCGAGGTAAAAAATATGCAGACACAAATTGAAGTACTTACGGAGAAATTGGACGAAAAGGTATTTTTATTAAATAACTCATTATCTTCTTAGACTACTCATCCATTTGATTATAGTTTAATAACTGTTGAAAATTAATTAAATTGCAGGAAGACGCATATACATCTTTGGAATATAAATTGGACGATATGAGAAGAGCTCATGAAGCTCTTTTGGTTGAGAAAGCAGATACAGTGAATCGTTTAACGCAAGCATTGGAAAATAGTCAAGCACAATGTCATAATCTTATGTCCAACAGTAACGGGCAAGAAGCTTTAAAGTTGCAAGCTGAACTAAGTTTAGCCAATCGAGAGAAGGAAGAACTAAAGAAGATTGTTGAGGATTTAAAGGTAAGGGATTTTTACTCGAAAGTTTAGATTAATAATTATTACTCAAGTTAAAATAAAAAAATGTTAAATATTTACAAAATGAATTTAATACAGCACAAATTAGAAGTGGCTAAAAGCGATGCTGTACAATATGATTCGTTACTTGGTATGACAATGCAAGATGAAACAGATTTCAACAGCCAAGTGAAACAGGGTGGTCTTAACGATAAATTTAATAATAAATCTTTTGAGGAAGTTACGACCAAATTAAGAAGTGAATTGCAAAGGTATACTTTTGGAAACCTAATGTCTTGAAAAATATTAATAACGAACTTGAACTTTGTTCGATTACGTTTTCCGTAATTTATAGTAGTGACAAAAGTTTTTTTTTTTTATTTCAGGTGTGTAGCTAATCAAGCTTTAAAAAGAAAGGAGATAACTCGCCTGGAAAATACTCTTGCGGAAAAAGAAAAAGTATTACAGAAAGCTTCGACAATAGCTGAAACTTGTCGTCAAGAAGCAGCACACTATGCTAAGCGAGTGAATGAGCTTGAGCTGGAGCTCAAGTCGTTGCTCACAGATCAGGCAATGAAGGCGAATTGCGAGATACAAAAATTGTCTAATCATTTGGACGAAGTTAAAAAACAGTATGAAAGTTTAAAAGAAGAGAAACTCTCTGTAGAAAATAAATTGGAAAAAGCTTTGCAGGACAATGAGGAGATTATTTCCAAAATTCGTCAAGATACTCTTGCGGAATGCGAGAAAGAAGTTGTAGACGAATTTAACAAAGAGTATCTTGAAATTCACGACAAGGCAGTCGAAAGAGTAAGGCAGGAGGCACAAGTAGAAATAGTGCAATTATCGTAAGTATCATTCTTATCTTTCTCGATTTATTTCTTTTCTAAGTTTTTCAGACTAATATATTTTTATATCATCTTTTCAGAGTGCAATTGGACCAAACACAGAAAGAAATGGATCGTGTTAAAGAATTATATATAGACGTTTGTGGTACAAAAGAGCAACTCATAACAGAACATAAAGAAGAAATAAAAGCTCTTAAAGAGGAATATCGTAGTATAGAAGAGCGTAAACAAGAATTTGAAAAAACATTGCGAGATTTGGAGACACAAACGAAAGTTACCGAAAGATTGACGAAGGAGTGTGAAAGCTTTAGAAACAGAGTTACCGAATTGGAAAAAGAATTAGCGTGTGAAAGAAAGAAAAAAGACGAGCATGTTAAGAAGATACATGTAGAGATTGAACGTGGTAAGTCAATTTTTTAAAATTAAATTTATTTTAGATTAATTACATTAATGAAAGTGAATATAAAAATAATTTACGAATTATAGCGAAAGAGGAGGCTTTGAAAGAATTAAGAAATGCGCATCCCGGTCATGAGATAAGTCTTCTTATGCCAGACTGTTTGGAACACTTAGATAAAATTAATCAGGTGTGTTATTTACTCATTTTCCTTATAAAATAAGATTTTTTTTAAGTAACCCAAGATTAAAAAATTTTTTTTGTTTCAAGCTCGAAAATGATTGCAAACGCCTGGAAGAGAAACTATCAGTCGCAATGGAAGAACAGAAAAGAATGGTTGACCTCCAAACGGAATTGGACAATTTAAGACTAAAACACGCTCAGACGGAAATTTCTCAGGAATCCTGGAGACAGAAGTACCAGAAAGCCTTAGCAGATCGAAGTCACAATCGTTCGAAAATATCAACGCTAGAAAGCATTTTGTCGAGTTCGAAAAAGAATTCAACTTTGGAAAGTTCGAATGATAAGTCTCTATCAAGTCAACTTCAATCAGAGAACGAGTCTTTGAAAATGAAATGCGAGAGTCTCTCCAGTGAACAGAATGTTTGCAAGGAGAATATTCTGAGGCTGGAAGCTGATTTGTCAGAGGCAAGGAAAGAAATTTCAAATCTAGAGAGTAAACTGAGAAGAAATAGTGAAGTCTCGAGGAATGATTTGAAGAAAGAGTTGGCCCGGTATAAGGAAATGGTGGCGCAACTGACGAATAAATCAAACACTTCAAATGAAAATAAAAACGATTCTGTGTTGGATCAACGTGTGAAGCAACTGGAAAGAGATTTGGAGGTAAAAGAAGAAAAACTCCAAAGATTAAAAGACTTTGAGAGAATTAAAGAAGACAGAGATCGACTTGTATCAAAGTTGAAAAACCAGGCCCATCAATTCGAGCAGTATATCAAAAGCCAGAGACAAGTCTCGGCAGAATTAAATCTCTCTCCTCGCTCTTTAAATGACTACTCCGACTTGCAAAAACTCAAGGAAATTACGGCTAAGGAAGTTCGTGAGGATATGGAGCAGCGAGTCGCAGAAGAACTGAAAACCATTGAAGAAAAACACCGACAAAGGCAAAAACAGATCGAAGAAAAGTATAAAAGTGCACTCTTGGATCTTCAGATTAAGTGTAGGGAAAAAGTAAAGGAAACAGATACTATGAAGGCAGTTATGCTTACTGAAAAAGTGAAACTTCACACTTCCTTTAAAGCGCAAGAGCAAATAGTCACTCAGATTTTCGAAAAGAAGTTGGAAAGGTACCATCAAGAACTTCTAACAAGGAAACTGAAGATCGAAGAGTTGCAGGAAAAACTGAAATGGAAAGAAAAAGATACTGATGAGGAACGAAATGTTATGGCACAAGTTATGTCAGAATGGGCTGCGGAAATAAGAGGAATCAAAAGTCAGGAGATGGAGATGGACAAGGAATTGCGAAAGTCTCGGGAAACCGAAGCAAGATTGAATACAGAAATTCAAGAGTTGAAGGAGAAGGAGAATGAGATGCAGATCAGTTTAGCAAATCTGAAAACAAAATACCACTCAGCTAAAAAAAGTGCGCTTAATTATAAGGTGGGTTGTAATTACATAATTATTTATGTAACTTGGTTTACAAATTTTTAATTTTGATTAAATTATACTAGAACAATTATTTAATAAAGTGGCAATATTTTTTAGGAAATTGCGGGGAAGAAAGAAAAGTATTTTCAGAACGAATGTAAAAGAATGGAAGAAGAGTACCAGAGGGTCATGAAGGAGGTGGAGCGAAAAGTGGAGCAGGAAGTAACTCTTCAAAAGGAACAGGTAGCGTTAAAAGTGCAAGAAATTGAGAGTCAATATAAAGAACAATTAGAAAGATTAAAACTTAAAACGAAGTACAAATATAAATAATTAAATGTTGAACAATGTATGAATACCATTAGCATGCAATATAGCTTTCGTAGTCTAGGATAAATTGTAGTTAGAAGAGGCTAGTTACGTTTTTAATTTAAAGCACTTCATTGTACAACACTTGAAATAGGCGGTTCAGTCTCAAGGGACCAGGGAGTCGGAATCTAGAGATTATTTCGATTCTACTGCCACAAGCTCTCTAATATTATGAATATAATAACGAGCAAGTATTCACGGTATTATCGAAAATGAGATTTTAAAGTACAAGTTTCTGAATAATTCCCAGTAGAAGTGAAGCTCGATGTTATTGTATACATAAATCTGAAGTTTCAGAAGTAAATTATAACATTTTCAGATAGTACGTTGCTGTTGAAAAATTACAATCTAGGTAAAAATATTTGTAAGGATTTAAAAAAAATTGTTATATAATAATTGACAAAGCTACTTTAGCTATAAACTTTTGTAAATATAGTTTAATTTGTAAATCAAATCAAAAGAGCATATTTCGGATCGAAATCTTACTCCAATATAAGAAATTTTTGTAAAGTGTAAATTTTCAACTCGCAACATACTAAGTATTTGGATCCACCATTATTATTAACTTAACAAATAGATTATTTCTAAAAACATATCTGACAGTACATGAATATCGAAGATCTCCATCTTGTATTTTGCATTATAACACTAGTGTGATTTGAAGCTTTATCCTACCAAGATTTTAACAATCGACATTTTAGAAAGAAGTTTCTAAAGACTCATTTACAATTTACTCAAAAATAACTTTTACAAAAAGAATAGAAACTCATAATACGTTTAAATTTAAATAATAGTTTAGGATTTTAAGAGAAACCCAGTGTTCAAAAAGTTGGATCGAGTCTTAAGTAGGAAAATAGAGCAATCATAATAAACATTTATTGCTACTATCATCTCAAAATGTTCAGTATTCTCTTATGATAATGACACCTGTTTGCCAGTGAAGTAATTCTTTTTTAATTAAAAATACTAATCAGTAGGAACCTCATATTTCTTATCAATAATAGAGAAAAATAATTTCTGGAAATACTCTGTACTTAAAAGACTGGCTCTTAGTTTGATTTAACTTTTGCAAACAAATCTACTACAAATCCATTATTGTTCCTCGTATTTGTAAGTATTGAGAATTGAATGAAATTAACTTTTGAAGTGTGAAACTGAAATTGTTCGTTAATTATATAAAAAAAAAAACTAATAATTTTTTTAAAAAATAAAAGTCAGTACAAAATAGATTTTAGAAAATAAAAATCGTTTCAAAAATTTTCTTGAAGAGAAAAATTGTTAGAAATTTAACTTCAAACGTTAAAGTATACATTTCATGTTAAAAAAGAGAAGTCTCGACAAATTAGGAAATATAATTATTCATGCTCTCTAGATCCCCTAACGGACATCAATCTTTCATTTTTCAGAATCTCATTCTTCTTTCAGTTATTTGCGAAAAATGTATTGCATTTTAATCTGTAATTTTTAAATTTTAAATTAAACTTAAAGTTTCTAGAAGATCCATCATAGATGGAACTTAGAATTAATTTTACGATTTAAGAGAATGACACTTTGACCAAGCTCGTCAATTTTATTTGCAATAATGTTTTTATAAGACAGTTCAGGAAAATTTTATATATGTCGAGAGGTCAATGTGTTCAAGAAAAAATATATGTACTCAGATCTGCCGGTGTGAACAAGTAAATGTTATGGAAATTTATTGTACAAAGTATGATTATTCTACGAGTAAGCTATATATGTGTATGTATTTTTATTTCTTATGTGTAGACAATTGTACAAACGTGAAATATTTCTAATTTGCAAGTACATATATGCAGCCAAATCATAGTAGATGACATCAGTTTAATTAAGATTAGAACAGAACTTTTATCTTTTACGCTTAATCATTTTAAACCAAAACTGGTGTAAATTTTTTAAAGACGAATACATTGTTTCTAACATAAAATTAAAGTACTTTATTAAAAAATGGAAATTGGTAAATTTTTTAACTAGAATTTAAAAAAAAAATTCTCAATTAATTGAAAGTAAATTTAAACCACAAATTTGATCAGCTCTAACATTCTTTGACGTACCTTTATGAAAGTAACATTGATTTTACATGAAGAAAATATTCTCATTAAATAAAATTAAAAAAGATACGACGAGAAACTTTCGAAGAAACGTTTCGTTTTCTATTTTAATTGATTTATACTTTCGGCATTATTATAATTACATATTAGGCGACTCTATTGTATAAAAGATGGAACTACGCCAATTTTTTTTTGATTATATTTTCTTGTATAATTATTACTATAAAGTATAAAATATAAATTACAAACGCGTTGGCATTGTCGCGTCTTACTAATTATTATTCTCTATACTAATATAACTATGTATCTACATAAAATCATCACTTGATAGAGAGTATTATTATATAATAATTAGTTGTGTATTTTTGTACGTAGCTCGAATTAATTTATTTTTTGTAATAAAGATTCAATGTCAGTATCTTGCCGAAGTATCCTCGTTATATTACTTGTCCTCATATTTTATATTTCAAATAATATTAATTTTAAATATCTAATAAAATTAGTATAATAATAGGAATTAATATACAGGGTCATAATATTTAAGTTATTAATTAATAATTAACTTAAGCTTAAAAATTAAATTGTGTATTATCTTTCTCATATATTTTTTCTCGAATATTTTTCAAGTGAGTGTAATCACAATGTTTTCTATAATAAGTATGAGTAATGTATTCATATGTGTTTAATTTGATAGATAACCATTGAGAGTATGGGCTGATGGACATGGAAATTGGAACATGTGTATATGTATGTATTTAGTTTAGAGTCAATCTCAGCTGAGTGATGAACAGCTCGTCACAATGGCGAATTATTGGTGTTCTGTTGTAATTTTCCCATTTCTGTTTTCACAAATTATCTGTTTTAGACCTCATTTTTCCTTCGATTTGCTACTTTCATCAAGGTCAGTCAAAAATGATAATTTGGATTTTAAGTACGATGTTGAATACTTTGAAGTACCGGTTAGTAGAATTTATTCACAATGAGAGCTTCTATATTTCCATAAGGTTATGGCTTAATTTTGACCCAATGTTTATTCCACAGGTGGATCACTTCAGTTTTGCTGAAAATGCAACTTTTAAGATGCGATATCTTGTCAATGATACTTGGCAGGGAGGAAAAAATCCCCCTATTTTTTTCTACACTGGCAATGAAGGATACATAGATGTTTTCGCACAGAACACGGTAAGATTTTGCAATTTACACAAATTCTTCTATAAATAAGAGAAATTTTAATTAATTATACTTTAATTGTGTTGGAGCCAAGTTCTTATCTAAAAATTCGATTTCTTCATTTTACTCAACAAATATTAAATTTGGAATTTTTTCCCTCTGTAGAATTAATCAATTTTTAATTAGAATTATGCCTACAGAGAGAAAAAATGTCTAATTAATATATTTTTTAAGTAAAGTGAAAATATTCAATTTTGACGTTAGATTTTGAATTCATCGTTTTATGCAATAATCATCGAAATTAAATATTTTTTCGCTCTGTATGCAGTCTTATATTTGAAAAAAGATTAGCGCTACAGAGCGAAAAAATATTTATTTATAATTTTCGGTGAGTAAAATGAAGAATGGAATTTTGAGTTTAACACTTGGGTTCAACGCTCTTAAATCTAACAAAAATTAAAAATCATTTTAGGGTTTCATGTGGGACATAGCACCAAGTTTTCAGGCCTTGCTGGTATTCGCCGAACATCGTTATTATGGTGAATCGATGCCATTTGGAAACAAATCCTTCTCGGATCCGAAATATCTCGGTTATCTTACTTCAGAGCAGGCTTTAGCCGACTATGTGGATTTAATAGGATATTTAAAATCTAAACCAGAACTCAAAAAGAGTCCCGTTATAGTTTTTGGAGGATCCTACGGTGGAATGCTTAGCGGTTGGATGCGTATGAAATATCCTCATATTGTCCAAGGGTTTGTTTTGATAAAAATTGACGCTACCATATAAAAGTAACCATATTTCAGGTTTTCAGGCATCAAATTAAAAAAATAATAATTAAAATTAATTGTTCAAAGCAGATAAATACAAATAAAACAATAAGGAATGTTTATCTACTGGGTAAAATGAATTTTCACTATTTATTTTCAACTGAGGTGCCTGAAAAAATGAAAGCCGGTAAGATAGGAATCGGATAAGTAATATATGGCGTTAATATCTTCATTGAAAATTTTTTTTCTGTTTGTAGAGCCATTGCTGCCTCAGCACCAATTTTACAATTTACTGGATATACTGATTGCGAAGCTTTTTCACGAATAGTAACGTCAGACTTTCGGGCTGCTCATCCAACTTGTCCAAAAGTTATTCGAAAAACTTGGTCGGCTATAACAAATATTACTTCAAGTCGTAAGTTAATATTCCAATTTAAATGCATCTTTTTAGAACGCTTATTTTATTTCTTTAAAACATTTTAAGACTTAATTGTTTATTCTATCACAGCTGAGGGATTGAAGTGGTTATCAGAAAATTGGAAGCTTTGCAAGCCACTCACTAATTCATCGCAAGTAATCAATCTGAAAAATTGGTTGATTGATATTTATGGAAATTTAGCTATGGTAAATTATCCATATGAAACCAATTTCTTAGCTCCTTTGCCTCCAAATCCAATATCTGTGAGTAAACTCCCTTATTGTGAAATTTATTTTTGTACCTGGTAATGAGGATTGAATTGAGAAGAATTAAGAAGTTGTATTCCTATGAATACGCGATTTTTCCTTCGCCCAAAGAATATATTACAGATGAAATCTATTCAAATATGTTGGTTAAAATTATTGTAATTCTAGAGAGGCAGACATGAATTGATTAGAATTTAAATTTCAAAACTTATATTCTACACGAAGGAATTATAACAATTTATTTCTGTTTATGCTGAAATTTGAATATTAATATAATATTAATGTTTCTCTATTCAACTTTTATTTATCGGGTATTTTCAAAGAATTACTTGATTAATTTTTCCTTTTTTTTTAAATTATAGGTGGTGTGTAAATATCTTAGAAATACGACTCTTTCTGAAAAGCCTCTTTTGCTCTCTTTGTTCCAAGCAATAAGTGTTTATACAAACTATACTGGTAAAATCAAGTGCAATAGTATTGAGGATGCTTCCCCACAATTGGGAGCAGCTGGTTGGAATTATCAGGCATGTACTGAAATGGTAATGCCTATGTGTTCTGATGGCGTGCATGACATGTTTGAGCCAACTTCTTGGAACATGAAAGAGTATAGTGATGATTGTTTCAAAAATTTCAAAGTTAGACCTCGACCTGATATGGCTTGTAAACAGTACGGATGCTCTGATCTTTCGACGGCATCCAACATCGTTTTCAGGTGAAATTTTTAAATTTCTCAAATAATAAAATAAAATATTTCTATATTATTTAATTTATGATAAAAGATTCAGGTAATCCTGTCTTAAAAAAGTGGTGTCACGAAATGTCTCGAAAATCTCGCATACATTGTTGTTGCAAACCTGATTGGTTTTTGAATGCCTTGAAGTTGAAAGAAAAAAAACTAATGGTGTAAAAAAATGTCAGGAAAACCTTCGAAATACGTTAAAATTTCTCAAAAATTCCCAGAAACCTCTTGAAATCCCTTAAAAATCCACAAAAACGATTAAAATCATTTTTTTGTAGAATTTTAGGGAATTTTGAAAAAATTAAAAATTTTTTTATATATTTTAAGGGATTTTAAAGTTTTTCGTTTCATTATAAAGGATTTTAAGAAACTTGGAAGAAATTTTAAGGAATTATAAATATTTTCATGTAATTTTAAAGAATTTTAAAAAGCTTTTAAGAATTTAAAAAAATTTTGATTTTTAAAAGTAATTTTAAAGGATTTAAAAGCTTTTCATGGAATTTTAAAGGATTTTAAGAGGTTCTGTTAAAATATTATTAAACTCCTCGAAATTCCAGAACCTCATTTAAAATTTCTAAAAACCCCTTAAAATTCATACAAAACCTTTTTAAATACCCTAAAATTTCACGAAAATTTAGAAAAATTTAGAAAATTGTAGAAATCGCTTAAATTCATTGAAATCTTTTAAAATTCTTAGGAACCTCTTAAAATTTCTCAAAATTTAAAAAAATTTGCAATTCTTTAAAATTTAAAGGGATTACAAGAGATATGTATAATATTTAAAAGATTTAGTGGAATTTTAAAGAATTTTAAAAAGCTTTTAAGAATTTAAAAGCTTTTCATAGAATATTAAAGGATTTTTTAAGGAAGTTTAGGGAATTCAAAGAATTTTAAGGAATTTTAAAGGATTTCACTTTAAGATTTTCTACATTTGATTTTTTAATGACTTGAAGTTGTAAGAAATTAAATAAATAATCGTTGTGATAAAAAATTATATTCAAAGTTGATTTTTACTTTTAATACTTTATTTTATAGTAATGGCTTGCTGGATCCCTGGTCGAGTGGTGGTGTTCTGAGCAACGTTTCATCTTCAGCATTAGCTGTTATCATCCCTGAAGGAGCACATCACTTGGATTTGAGAGGTCAAAATCCCAAAGATCCATTTAGTGCTATACAAGCTCGAAAGTTTGAGCGCTATTCTATCAAAATGTGGATAAAGGAATATCATCAACGAATGAGATAGTCAATTCATAGCTGAATAGGGGAGTATAAAAAAAGTTTATTCTGAAATTACAATCAAATAATTACTTGATTTGCTCTGTTTTAAAATGAAGAAATTAGCAAAACGGACACTTAGAATTAATCTTTAACTTAAAAAATAAAATTATAAGCAATAAATTATAACTACCTATATTTTAACTGTCTATAGTTTAATTTTTTTGTGATTTATGATATGACAGTCAAACTGAAATGCACAGATCACAGATATGCATGTTCAAGCACCTTGCAAAGTTATTTTCAATGTAACGACAAGGCCAGTAACAAATAAGGCGGCGAAGACGAATCAATCTGCATGTGGCATAGTTCTCCTAAAGATTATAAAAGAATTTGAAGGATACGCGTGGTCGCACGGATTCTTCTATTTTTATTTTTACTTAAAATTTAACGACTTAGCAATCCATGATAATTGATTGCTTTTTAATTTTTTTATTGTAACTGCCGCTCATTCAAGGGATTGAATGTATTCAAAAATCACAGTAGAACTTGTAAACATTTCGGAAATACCCAAATTTAAATTTATTAAAATAAATTAAAATAAATTTGAATTCAATTTTAGAAATTCTAAACCCAAGTCAAAAGGTAGAATTTTATAAATGATGGGCAAATATATTCTAAGAAAAAGAATTTTTTTTCCTAAACTTGCATCGTGTTGGGGGATTCAAAAGAACTTGTAATATTTTATGCGAGAGAGATACGTAATCAATTTTTATGATAAAGTTAAAAATACATACTATAATGCTTGCAGAGTAAATGAAGTGATAATTTATGCAAGAATCGAAAAGTACCATTACCGTTATCTTCTACCTACATAATATTTACATATTTGTTTGCAACTATCCATGAGATTTATATTGTATATTGGAAAAAAATCTAAACCAAAGCCAAGACCCTTTTTTTATATAAAAAAATATATTATTTTATTTTTTTGTAATAGATATTATAGATTTAATTATATCTTCCTTCTAAAACACTTTTCCATGTTCCCCTACATGAATATGTGCTTGAAGCATGATACGTAGGCTGGGATTAAATTTCTTTTGATTAAACACCTCGTCTGCGCCTCGAGGCGATTTAACTGTTTTGATGACTATAAATCTTTGCATTTGAATCAACTCATTTGTTTCTTTCGTATTTCATTATATGTAGGAAGTACAATCCTTTAAAAATTTCTATTCCACCCCGCTGACTTTCATATTTTTGGTAGCTTCGCACGTGGGTCAAAAATTAAAATCAGCGACTGAGATCATTATTCTGAAGTATAACATGACTCAATATCCAAAATCATTTCCTGGCCCTGAAATTTTTTACGTAACAGAGAAATTACATATCAATATATCAATATATCAATTGTTCCTAAAATTTGCTGCAATTTAGGAATAAACGTATCATGTTTATAAATTTTATTAGTGAAAATACTAAATTTTGCAAAAAAATATATTAATATTAATTTATTGTATTAATTATTAATCTATCTTAAATTTTCTATACGGTAATGGGTACAATATCCATAAACTCATAATAAATAAAGTGTAGTGTACTGAGAACAATTTTGCACTATTTATTAATAGTTTTTTCTTAATATTTCTTAAATACGTATATATTTGAAGCAAATGGAATGAGGGAGGGGAAAATAATAAAAATAATAATAACAACAGAAAATCAACTATAAAAGCCTGAATATTCATAAGTGATATTCATCAGAGAAAAAAAATTCAGCTGAAGAAACACTCTACATTCTCTACAACTTTAAATAAAAAAAACTTCTGATTTAATGCAGTCAGTATATATTTTCATTGATATAATTTCTATATACCTGCACTACGTATAAGGAAATTTGAATATCACTCATATGACCTCAGCGACGCTCAACGACGACGACCTTATTACGTCAGCACGTCACATAAGACAACGGACTTTCGCAATCATGAGATCACCGTTGCCATTAAGAATTTCTAGCCCTTAAGCATTGAAATTTCCAATCGATTACATTTTTTAAATGAAAAGAAAAAAAAAAAAAGAAAATGAATTGGAAATTTGAGTTCTGTATTAACTTCTAATAAGGTTTTTAACAAGCTTTTTTTATAGAAAAAGTTTGAAGTCTTCTTATAGCTATATAGCAGTAGATTTTAGTTTATTTAGCAGATTTTATAAATTTTCCAAGGATTTCGAAGGATTATAAAGAATTTCCAGGCATTCTTTGAAATTCTTTGGGTTTCTAATGATTTCAAGAGAATTTCAATCATTTTAAAAGATTTTAAAAGGTTTCTATAGGAATTTAAAGGGATTACAAGAGATTTGTATATTATTTAAAGGATTTAGTGGAATTTTAAAGGACTATATGACATTTTAAGAGATTTTAAAGAAAGTTTAGGGAATTCAAAGAATTTTAAGGAATTTTAAAGGATTTTGATTCCACAACGGATTTTCTGGAATTTTACAAAATTTTAACAGATTTTTACGTATTTTAAAGGATTAAAAAGTTTTTCATGGAATTATAGAGGATTTTAAGAAACCTGGAAGTGTTTTAAGAAATTTGAAGGAATTGTAAAGGATTTCGTGGAATTTTAAATACTGTAGTGGAATTTTCAGAAATTTAAAAATATTTCTAGGAATTTCAAAAGATTTTAGCGAGTTTTAAAGGGTTTCAATAGGTTTCCAATAATTTAAAGCGATTTTGATGCATTTTAAGAGATTTTTAGGAATTTTGAAAGATTTTGAAATTTTTTGAGGAATTTAAAGTATTTGGAATGATTTTGAGGAATTTAAAAACAATTATAGTGAAAATCTAAGGGTTTTCATGAAATATTAATAAATTTGAAGGGATTGCGTCGAATTTTAAGATATTTCTACGAATTTCAAGAAATTTCAATAAATTTTAAGAGATTTCCAGTAAATTTTCCAGTTGTTGTAAATTTAAAAGATTTTTACGAATTCTAAGTGTTGTGAAATGATTTTAAATTTCAAAATATTTAAAGTGATATACGAAATTTTCTGTCAGGGAAAAGTCAGGGAAATGAAAAAATTGAATCTTGATGGTAATCAAAAAATTGCACTTGGATGCAAGACTTTTAATTGATGAAAATGCCATGAAACTAATTCAATAAAATGGATCATTGGAATAATCACTTCGATGTGGACGACCTTTGAAAGAGCCTTACAATTGCAAACGACTTTTTCAAGAATGGGTACGCACAAGTTTCAAATGATAAAGTCGATAAAGTCTTGTACAGACATTCAATGAGATACACTATAAAGTATAGAAAGTCAGGAAGCCTTTTTGGGAATACGTATTACGCAAGGGCATTGTTTTCATGTTTTTTCTTGTCCTTCAATCAAGTTTGCCTCAATGACGCAAATGTTAAAATGTATTCGATATAAGTTTCAAAAATCTGATTTAATTATAATACGGAAATAAGATACTATAAAAATAATAACAGAATAACTCACTTGCTTAATTCCTGAAACTGATGAAGTCTATATCAGATTTTCAGAAAAAGAAAGTGATTAACATACCGAACATGTTTTTAAATGTTAAGATTAATTTATTTTTATGGTTTTACCAAGAAACCCTAAATTTAAAAATGTGTTTTTTATTTTGCTTGTATTCATGTAGGAATATGTAGATATAGATATAGTAATATTTAAAATTTAAATATTTCAAAATAATAATTATAAAACTTAATCTACAGAAATTAGTAAAGATAATTCAAATTATTGATTGACTGACTTATTAAGTAAGTATAAAGGTTGCTTATGTTGTGGAAGATCAGGTCTTTGCTATTATAGATATGTACTTCCTGAACACCAAGAGATTGTTTGAATAATGAATCACAGAAAATATTATCTATTTCTGAAAAATGGGGGTTTTTT
Source organism: Synergus umbraculus (assembly GCA_900474325.1). Classification (NCBI taxonomy): domain Eukaryota; kingdom Metazoa; phylum Arthropoda; class Insecta; order Hymenoptera; family Cynipidae; genus Synergus; species Synergus umbraculus. The sequence goes on from UCOK01016496.1 coordinate 57,141, forward strand.
GTTCATTAGCATAAATTAAGGAGTTTCCGCTCCAAGATGCAGCCGTGGAAGAAGTGGGCGGAATTTTGCACTTCTTCACTGCCAAATTTGCAGATTGGTCAAGGCCGAACTGACTAAATGCTAAATTGGTAATTCATGTTCGCATAAAGAGGGGATGGCATTTTCTACGTTATTTCCTATAATACCTGAGTTAGTTTCTTAAATTTTTCAGTTTATAACGAACCTTTATTTTAAACTATTCGTAAAATAGTTGGGTAAGCACGAGTTATGATTTACATATTAAATGTGTGAATTGAAGGAAGATATTTTAATAATTTTGAAAAACTATAGTTGAATTTCAGTTTCGAAAAATGGCAGCAGTTTTGCTACTGAGTGTGTTATTTTCTGCTCTATTTCAAAATGGATATGTAGACGGATTTATTTGTAAAAATCAAAATAAATGCGGAAATCGAGTACTATCATCGCCTATAATAAGTAAGTGCAGAATAATTAATTTAAAATGCCTTAAAACGCTTAAGATCCATTGAAAATCTATAAAATCATTTAAAATAATTGAAAATTCTTTGAAATTCCTTTCAAAGCCATGAATTCTTTAAAATCACTTAAAAGTTTGAGTCTGTTTTGGAAAACCCCTTACAATTTCTTAAAATAACTTAAAGTGCTTAGATAATTCTTAAAAATCCGTGAATCCTTAAAATTATTTTGTCTTTCCAATTTTCACAGTTAATTTAAAAATTACTTAAACTCCTTGAATTTTAAAAAATTTTTTAACATTTTTAGAATTATAGTTCTTTAAAATGACTAGACTAGCGTAAATCTCTGAATTGTTTAAAATTGTTATGTGATTTTACAAATTTTCAAAGATTTTGCAGAGATTTACGCTAGTCTAGTCATTTTAAAGAATTGCAATTCTAAAAATGTTAAAGAATTTTAAAAAATTCAAGAGATTTTAAGTAATTTTTTAGTTATCTGTGAAAATTGAAAAGACAAAATAATTTTAAGGATTTACGGATTTTTAAGAATTATCTAAGCACTTTAAGTTATTCTAAGGAATTTTAAGGGGTTTTCCAAAACAGACTCAAAATTTTAAGTAATTTTAAAGAATTCATGGCTTTTTAATGAATTTCAAAGAATTTTCAATTATTTAAAATGATTTAAAGTCCTTTAAAATCACTAAAAATAATTTAGAATTACTTTCAAGTAACTATAGAAATTTCAAAAGAATTCAATTACTAAGAGATTTCAAGTGACTTCAAGAAAATTCAATTGTCCATTTCCTGAAATCTAAAATTTAATCAGTCAAATTCCACTGATTTTCAGTAACTCTTTTCTCACGATTTTAATCAGTGAAAATTCACTGAGAATCAGTCAAAAGTCACTGAAATTTTCAGTAATCGTCACTAAACTACTGAAAATTTCAGTGACTTTTCACTGATTTCCAGTAGATTATTCACCAATTAAAATCGTGAGAAAAGAGTCACTGAAAATCAGTGACTGAAAATTCACTGAGAATCAGTCAAAAGTCACTGAAATTTTCAGTAATCGTCACTAAACTACTAAAAATTTCAGTGACTTTTCACTGATTTCGAGTAGCTTATTCACTAATTAAAATCGTGAGAAAAGAGTCACTGAAAATCAGTAGAATTTGACTGGTAATCAGTTAAATTTCACTGATTCAAGTTTAGAGAGTAGGAAATCAAGTGAGTTCACTTGAAATTACTTGTAATCGCTTGAATTTTCTAATTCAAAGTAAGTTTTCAATCTGAATCAATGATTAAAAGTCAATTCAATCCGGTCTAATTTAAATCAATCCTAATGATTTCAAAAAATTCGTATACTCTCTAAATCTGAATTAGTGAAAAGTAGGTCACCAATTTACTTTCATGAAAATTTTCACTAATTATTAGTTGTATTTCACTATTTTAATTAGTAAGTTTTCAACTTTTCACTAAAGTTTTAGTCAAAAATGACTAACAATTAGTAGAATTTTTCACTAAAGTAAATTAGTGACCTACTTTTCACTAATTTAGATTTAGAGAGTAAATTCTGATTGAAAAAAATGTCACTTTAATCGCTTTCAGCTGAAGTTCAACCTGCAATTAAACCAGGATGTTCATTACAAAGATGCGGAACTAATGCCAAGTGTACAGTGAATGAGGGTCTACCTGTATGTTCTTGTCTAAATTTGCATATGGGGGACCCCTTGACTGCTTGCCATAAAGTTGAGTGCATCGGTAAGTCCTATAATTAAAATAAAATTCTAATTAAAAACCAGAACCATTTAAATTACATTCAATTATTATAACAAAAAAGTAATGTAATTTCCAGTTCACGAGGATTGCAATTCAAACAAGGCTTGCATAAACAACAATTGCGTTGACGCCTGTAGTCCTGGGTCATGTGCTATAAATGCAAATTGTGAAACGAGAAATCACCTTGCTACTTGTTCTTGTCGTCCAGGGTATGAAGGCGACGGTTACATAAGTTGTCGGGTTATAGATCCTTGCGAATCCCAAGCTTGCGGAAGGAATAGCTTTTGTGAAGTTCAAAATTCATTGGCTATTTGCAAATGTTTACCAGGATATTTCAGATCATCAGGAGCGAGGAGCTTAGACTGTATTCATGAATGCGAAAATGATTACGATTGTCCTGCGAATAAAGCTTGTTCGTCTTCCTTCAAATGCGAAAATCCTTGCCATTGTGGTTTAAACGCGAACTGCGAGGTCATCAATCATCAAGCGAAATGCACCTGTCCTCCCGTATGTTGAATTTTAAAAAGATGTAATTCTAATTGTGTATTTTCATTTACATCACTGTCAAAATTGACCATTCACGGGGAAAAATGGATATTAAAAAGTAATATCTAGCTATTTAACTATGGGATGACTATCCTACAGAGAAAAAACAAGGACTGAAAGTGTTTACAGCTTAAATCAGTTTTTAGTCTTGTTTTAAGACTAAAATTGACAAAATAATTTTAAAGATTCACGGATTTTTAAGAATTATCTAAGCACTTTAAGTTATTCTAAAGAATTTTAAGGGGTTTTCCAAAACAGACTCAAAAGTTTAAGTGATTTTAAAGAATTCATGGCTTTTTAAGGAATTTCAAAGAATTTTCAATTGTTTTACACGATTTAAAATCACTAAAAATAATTTAGAATTACTTTCAAGTAACTATAGAAATTTCAAAAGAATTCAATTACTAAGAGATTTCAAGTGACTTCAAAGGAATTCAATTGTCAATTTCCTGAAAGGTGATGAATTCACATAAACTCAAATCAATTCACACTCTCTAAAATTGAATCAGTCAAATTCCACTGATTTTCAGTGACTCTTTTCTCACGATTTTAATCAGTGAAAATTCACTGAGAATCATTCAAAAGTCACTGAAATTTTCAGTAGATCGTCACTAAACTACTAAAAATTTCAGTGACTTTTCACTGATTTACAGTAGATTATTCACTAATTAAAATCGTGAGAAAAGAGTCACTGAAATTTTCAGTAATTGTCACTAAACTACTAAAAATTTCAGTGACTTTTCACTGATTTCCAGTAGATTATTCACTAATTAAAATCGTGAGAAAAGAGTCACTGAAAATTCACTGATCATCAGTCAAAAGTCACTGAAATTTTCAGTAATCGTCACTAAACTACTAAAAATTTCAGTGACTTTTCACTGATTTACAGTAGATTATTCACCAATTAAAATCGTGATAAAAGGGTCACTGAAAATCAGTGACTGCAAATTCACTGAGAATCAGTCAAAAGTCACTGAAATTTTCATTAATCGTCACTAAACTAGTAAAAATTTCAGTGAATTTTCACTGATTTCCAGTAGATTATTCACTAATTAAAATCGTGAGAAAAGAGTCACTGAAAATTCACTGAGAATCAGTCAAAAGTCACTGAAATTTTCATTAATCGTCACTAAACTACTAAAAATCATCAATCGAAATGCACCTGTCCTCCCGTATGTTGAATTTTAAAAAGATGTAAAGATGTTTTAATTTACATCACTGTCAAAATTTACCATTCACGGAGAAAAATGGATATTAAAAAGTAATATCTAGCTATTTAACTATGGGACGACTATCCTACACAGAAAAAACAAGGACTGAAAGTGTTTACAGCTTAAATCAGTTTTTAGGATGAATTTCAGTCTTAAGTCAATTTTTAGTCTTTTTTTAAGACTAAGAAGTCTTGTGTTTAGATTTCTTAGTCTTAAAACAAGACTAAAAGCTAACTTAAGCTTAAATTCAGCCTAAAAACTGATTTAAGCTGTAAACACTTTCAGTCCTTGTTTTTTCTGTGTAGATATTTAGATATATAATTTCTTGATATTAAAACTTAATATCCAGAGATTAAAATATTGGATGTTAGAATATTTGGATTATATATTTTAATATCTGGATATTAAGTTTTAATATCAAGATATTATATCTAAATATCTAGATAGTCGTCCCATAGTTAAATACATTGTTAGAAATATAATGAAAATTCAACTATTTTGTTGAAAATTCAACTACTTTTGATTGAATATTCCTTCAGCTACACAGAAAAAACAAGGACTGAAAGTGTTTACAGCTGAAATCAGTTTTTAGGCTGAATTTCAGTCAAGTCAATTTTTAGTCTTATTTTAAGACTAAGAAATCCAAAAACAAGACTTCTTAGTCTTAAAACAAGACTAAAAACTGACTTAAGACTGAAATTCAGCCTAAAAACTGATTTCAGCTGTAAACACTTTCAGTCCTTGTTTTTTCTGTGTACGGTAATTGTAACAAACTTCAACTAAAGTAATTGAAGTTTTTTTTACAGTGTAGTTAAATACACTATTAGAAATATATTGAAAATTCAACCATTTTTCATTTACTGTGATTGAAAATTTAACTATTTTGTTGAAAATTCAACTACTTTTGATTGAATATTCATTCAGCTACGGTAATTGTAAAAAACTTCAACTAAAGTAATTGAAGTTTTTTTTATCTAGCTATAGCTAGATATTACTTTTTAATATCCATTTTTCTCCGTATTTTATCGCTAAAAATGTGAATAATATAAGACGTGTGATTAATATAATTTGATTTTCAGAATTGGGGAGGCAATCCTCTTATCTCATGCCAACCTGAATGCACATACGATTCAGATTGTCCGCAAAATAAGCCCGTTTGCAATTTATCCAGATGTGTGGATCCTTGCCATAATGCATGTGGTACTGGTGCACAGTGCACAATACGAAATAGATTGCCTGTCTGCACTTGTCCTCAGGGAACGGATGGAAATCCTGCTGTCAGCTGTACACCTGTTATCGGTACCATTTATTCCTTTCTATATCTTTATATTATAAAGATATATTTTTGTAATGATTTATAGTATTTATATATTACGAATAATCGAATTTTATATGCATTGATTGAATTTTCTAGAAGATGTTTGCGAACCAAACCCTTGTTGTGCCGACGCCATTTGTACTCCAGGATCAGAAAATGGATTAGCAAAACCAACATGCAAATGTGCTCAAGGATTTATTGGGGACGGCTGGGAAAGTTGCCAACGACCAGAGTGTTTATCGGACTCTGAATGTCCAAATAATAAGGCTTGCATTGAATATTTTTGCAAAAATCCTTGTACAATTGGACACCCTTGTACACCATCTGCTTTATGTGAAGCATCAAGTCACATCGCAATTTGCACTTGTCCTCATGGCACTCGAGGAGATGCAACTTTGGGATCCTGTATTCCACTTTCTGGCACGCCTGGAATTCGTAGTTACTTTGGGATACATTAATAAACGAACAAAATATATAAATACGTGACGATTGATGTAAAGATTGCTTACTTTTCTAAATTTAAATTAAAATTCTTTTCTGAATTTTTTACGACTTTGTATACAATGAGCTAAATGATGTGAGATTAAAATTTTTAATTAAAATTCATGTATTATTTGCTTATCTTCGCCTATTTCTTGACTGAAAGTGAAGTTTATAAAAGGTTTGCTTTAAACTTGAAAAGAGTTCAAATTTTTTTGAAATGGCAAAAGTTAAGGACATTTCGCAGAAATTGTATTTAAAAAGGAGTGGCCGGCTGAATTCTAGGAGATCTCATCTGATTTACTGAGGCCAGAAAAAGGAAGTAGATAAATTATTACGTAATGCATTTTTTGTATGCTTGTCATGTTTATAAAAATCACCTGTTTCGTGAGTTTGCCAGTTATTCCTGCCGATACTTCCTTCTATGTACATTACGGTGTCCGTTATCTCCCAAGTTAGTTTTTTTTCCCTTCTTAACAAAATATGCATTTTTTATTCTTGTAGCTGTATTCGTTTCAGAGAAAGAAAAATTAAATGCAAAAATCCCATTACATACACATAAGTGCTTAAAATATCTACACTGATTTTCAGGTCAAATTTAAAATATATATCACAAATTAGAAAAATGGTGTTTAAGCAGGCAGCAGTTCTGTTTCTTCTCCCGTTTTTTACTGTAATTGAAGGTGGTCCAGTAAATTCGACAGGTACAAGTATAAAATCATCCAATTCGAATAAATTAGCAATGACTTTCAATGTGGATAAATTCTGAACTCTAATAAATTAATCGGTATTTAAACTTTACATAAATAATCATTTAAAGATGCTTGCAAAGAAAATTCTTGTGGAATTAATGCAGAATGTAGATTGTTAAATAATCAATCCATCTGCTATTGTCCTGATGATTTGTATATCGGAGATCCGCTCATCGAATGCAAAAAGGTCGAGTGTTCGCGTAAGTGAAATAATACCTTATTCTTATCTAAGCTTCCTTTTTATATAAAAAAACAACACTAGGAAACCCTTCTTAATTTACTCTTTTATTTAACAGATTCTAGTCACTGCAGCAGCAATGAAAGTTGTATAAACAACAAATGTGCGGATGTATGTCTTGATCCTCGTCTTGATTTTTGTGGTAAAGATGCATCTTGTACAACTATAAACCATGTTCCAATGTGTTACTGTGCAGCTGGTTACACCGGTGACCCATTCCTGGCTTGTCTGAAATTAGAACCTCCGTTCTTCTTCGATCCTTGCAACCCTTCACCTTGCGGTCCATATTCCGTGTGTAAGAAGACAGAAAATATAACTGCAATTTGCTCTTGTTTGATCACCTACATTGGTACACCTCCAAACTGCCACCCTCATCAATGTCAAGGAAATCAAGATTGTCCTGATTATAAAGCTTGCTCTTCATCCTTTAGATGTGAAAATCCATGCAAATGTGGCGAAAATGCTATCTGTGGTGTAACTAATCATCAAGCCACGTGCAAATGCCCTCCTGTGAGACAATTTTTTATTGCATATGGACTTTACCATCAAAATGGAAGCTGTGTTAAACTGTGTTAATTAGTAAACATAAACTTTCTTTCAGAATTGGCTAGGAGATCCGTATATCTCATGCAGGAATTTCATATCAGGTATGTATGTTTCTTTAAAATTAAAATTATCATTTGACAATGATAAAATGATTAAGATGATGATGATGATGATGATGATGATGATGATGATGATTTAACAATTAACGTTTAACAATGATTTTTAAAATGAAATCCTTTAAAATAACACCGAAATTTCGAATTTATAGAGAATATGGATTTGAGCACTAATAAAACAGAACGACAGGTAGAAAATTCTACGGCCGTAAGCGGTGAATTTGATTGTTTGGGTGAGTGATGAGTATATATAATGCTAGGATGAATTGTTTGGAAAAGAAAGTAATTTTTAATCTCTGCGTTTTCAATTGACAGAGGATGATGATTGCATTTCGAAGAAAGCTTGCAGAAACAACAATTGTGTTGATCCTTGCATCGGTTCTTGTGCTGAGAATGCGGCATGCAAAACAAAAGACCATCTACCAATTTGTTATTGTTCACAAGGATTTGGAGGGAATCCATTTACAAAATGCGAAGAAAAACATCCTTGTGAAGGTATTTGTGGTGCAAATGCTATCTGTACTTTGTTTGGTACTCTACCATTTTGCCATTGTCCTTTGGGTCTGGTTGGAAACCCATTTTCTGCCTGTGTACTTGAAGGTTTAAATTTTGAGGCTCCTTCAACAAAATTCATTGTGTGATTTGAATTTCACCATATTTTTTCAGCTGTTGCTTGGTAACTTCCTCAGAAATATTTTTATGATTTTTAACTGTGTACGTTCTATATATGTATATATGATATGATAAACTCTGCATTTATAGAAAATATTAATGTTGTACATTTTGTTCTCCAAGCGTTCAAATTTAATTCCAAAAGCTGCAAAAGACCAGATACCCAAGATTCTTTTTTTTCAACATTTTGTTTTAAAATCTAGTCATTTTAAAAATTTCCAAGTTTTTCTAGTTAAAGCTTCGGAGTGAAATTCAATCTAAATTAATCCGAAATTTGTAATTAATCCGAATGGTAACGGAATGAATGGACCTCGGATTAATTCTTATTGAAAACTTCCTTCGGATTAGAACGGAATGATTCTAATAATCATATGCTAGGTATAATTATTTCTAAATTGATGAAGTCAATATTAATAAAAATATAGGTGCATAAAAATATAGTCATAGAGTTTCATTTAATTTAAAAGTATTTTGAATACAATTCAAGCAAAAAGGAACCTTGGCGGAAGGTTCGGATGGAAAAAAATGTATCCTTTTGAATCAATTTCATTCCGAAATTTGTATCCGAAGCAAACAGTTTCATTCCGATCTAATCCGAAGTCCGATCAAAGATTCCTATCCTAATCAATCCGAGGTCGATCTAAGGATTCCTATCCGATTTAATCCGAAATGAAAAAGAGGAATCTAATCCGACCTAATCCGAAGTCTATCCGCGATTTCTATCCGACTGAATCCGAAGTCATCCAAAATTTCTATCCGACTGAATCCAAGGTTAAAGGAAGAATTTTAATCCGAATAAAACCGATCAAATCCGAAGTCAAAGAAAGGATTTCAATCCGAATAAATCAGATCTAATCCGAGGTTTAAGGAAGCATTTCAATCCGCATGAATCCGATCTAATCCGAGATCGAAGCAAGGATTCCAATCTAAAGTGAAGGATGCTGTTCAGTGACATATTTACACTTACATTTTTTTAACTATAAATTTTATTTTTAAGTGATTAGTCCCAACTTTTTCGGATTCATTCGGATTGGAAAGGATAGAAAATAAATTCGGATTCATTCGGATTAAAGCTACGGATTAGAAAGGATTGAAAGTAGTTCGGATTGATTTCGGATTAATTTGGATTGAAGGCACGGATTGAAAAGGATTGAGCGGTAACTTCAGTTTAGAAATACGGATAGAAAAGGATTAAAATTCGTTCGGACAGTAATCATTTTTGTTAAGGGCGTTTTAAACTCAAAATTCCATTCTCCATTTTACTCAACGAAAATTATTGATAAATATTTTTTCGCTCTGTAGCGCTAATCTTTTTTCAAATATAAGACCGCATATAGAGCGAAAAAAAATTTAATTTCGATGCTTTTTTCATAAAACGAAAAATTAAAAGTCTAACTTCAAAAATGAATATTTTTATTTTACTTAAAAAATATATTAATTAGACATTTTTTCTCTCTGTAGGCATAATTCTAATTAAAAATTGATTAATTCTACAGAGGGAAAAAATTCCAAATTTAAAATTTGTTGAATAAAATGAAGAAATCGAATTTTTAGATCAGAACACGATTAGAACTTGGCTCCAACACCCTTAATGAAAGAAATTTGGAAAAAAGATTGTTTCGATAAATGGAATTTGTTTTTAAAAAATTCAAAATTAATTAGAGTAAAATGAAGAAATCGAATTTTTAAATTAGAACTTGGCTCCAACATCCTTAAAAAAAGAAATTTCGAAAAAAAATTGTTTAAATAAATGGAATTTGTTTAAATATTCAAAATTAATTAAAAATTTATGAATTATACACAGGAAAAAAATTCCAAATTTAAAATTTGTTGAGTAAAATGAAGAAATCGAATTTTTAGATTAGAACTTGGCTCCAACACAACTTTTTCGAATTCATTCGGATTGGAAAGGATAGAAAATAAGTTCGGATTCATTCGGATTAAAGATACGGATTAGAAAGGATTGAAAGTAGTTCGCATTGATTTCGGATTAATTTGGATTGAGGGCACGGATTGAAAAGGATTGAGCGGTAACTTCAGTTTAGAACTACGGATAAAAAAGAATTAAAATTCGTTCGGATTGATTTCGGATTGATTCTGATTGAAAAGTGTGTTCGGATTGAATATCGGATTAATTCGGACTGAAATTTCTGTTGGTTACGGATTGAAAAGGATTGAAAGTATTTCGGAATTTTCTCGGATTCATTCGGATTGGAAATCGGATTGAAAAGGATTGAAACTTTGTTCGGATTAGAATCGGATTCATTCGGTTTGGTATCGGATTCATACGGATTCAACTTTGTAGAGACTGACGGATTGGAAAGGATTAAAAAGGATTAAAAAATCTTTTTTGATGAGGCTCGGATTTATTCGGATTGACCGTTCGGATTGAAATGTGAGATCGGTTTAGTTTCGGATTCAATCGGATTAGACGTACGGATTAAAAAGTGTATTCGGATTCATTAGGATTAGGGGCCACGGATGAAAAATGATTAAAAGATAAGCTTTGGATTCACACGGATTGAATTGAAAACATCCTTCGGATTAGATCGGAATGAAACTGTTTGGTTCGGACACAAATTCCGGAATGATTCGGAAATTTTCGGACTGGTTCGGAATGAATTTCAATCCGAACCTTCCACCAGATTCCACCAACCTTCAAAAATGATAATTCAAAGTTTTAGTATTTTTTGACCAATTTATAAAACTTTTAAAAGTATAATAATAAATTTTTACTCTAATTCGCAATACAGTCCAGCTTAATGCAAATTCGTTAATAAATTGTTTACTTGCTTTTCAGAACACTGTCCCCCATTTAAGAGTAGGTTATCACACACTGATAAATTTGATCAAAGTTGGTAAAACCGACTGTCATCACATGTTTACGAAAATAAACACGTGTATTTAAATCTCTCTCTAAATAAATATAAAATGTAAATTCAACAACTAATTTACATTAGTGAGTTTTTTTTACTAATTATTAACTATATTGCACTATACTTCTTTAGTAGTTTCACTCTTTCATTATTACTAGAGAAAGTTTATTATTATTAGATAAAATAACTTAAGTTTCTTTTAAAGTTACTTTAAGTTGTACTCCCCTCCAATTAAAGAATTTTTAAAACAGATAGATATGAATTAAAATAAAAAGTACTCAATATATGTTTTGGTGAACAAAAAATTCTTTTATTCTTTCATTGCGAACATTTTTGGAAATTTCTGTTTATAATATAACAGTTATTGAAAGGAAATTATATAAAAAAATATAAAGTATCTCAAAAGTTAATATAAATTTAAAGTTACAGTGATTTTTTTAAAGTAATTAATTAATTAATTTAGGTACTGCAAAAGATTCAAGTAACTCATCTTTTTCAGCAACTTAGATATACTTGTAACGAGTTACTATCCTAAGACTGGTATTTCTTATGATTATCATCAATAATTTCCCATGTTATGATGTATCTGGTTAATCTGAAGAACATGTGGGCGAATTCTACAGTTTCCTGACTGATTAATCAAGGCTGAGCGTGGGTTAATTTCAAAATAGGAAATCGAAGGCCGAATAAGAAGAAGAAGGGATTCTATTTCTCTCACTCTGTTCTGCTTTCATCTTCTGTGCTCGCATCGCAAACTCGTCAGTTCATATCGATCCACGACTTTGTACACATTATTTTTGAGGCAGGAGGTAAGTGTTGATCGAAATTTAAAGTGTCTCCCATTTTTAATCAAATAGTCCCATTTTCGCGCTGTGTTTTAGTGAAAAGTGAACTTCACCACTTATAAAAGTAAAACGCGCTACAATTGTTTTTTTTAAAACAATTTCTAATGCATTTCTAAAGTCATAATTACCTTTACCTTTTCGAAATTAGGTCTTTCCCGCTCATGAACAAATGAAATGTTTTTGATTTTCTTTTTAATATAATTCAAGATCTTTTTGATAAAATTGTTATTTTTCGTCAATATGAAAATTTAAACAGTTGCAAAATAATTTTTATATCGAAAATGGTCTCTAATACTTTGCGAAAAATTCAGTTAATTAAAAAAATACAATAAAAAAATGAACATAAATTGGGGGATGATTTATAAATAACGAAATAGATTATTTTCAGATTCAAAAAATGGCTTTTAAGCAGACGGCTGTTCTGCTATTGGCGACGATATTTTCCACTTTGATAAAAGATGGATATGGATATAATACCTATGGACGAGTAGTATCATCAGGTAAAATATTTAATTGAATTAATTAAATTGAATTGCACTTTAAATAAAGGCAAGATACCTATTAATATAAAAAAAAACTTAGCTGATCCTTAATTAAAAAGAATTGTCTCATAAAAGGCGAAAAGATCATTTTTTGCGAAATGATAATGTGATCTTGGAAAATCCCACGTAACAATTAATTAATTTTCTTGATATAAACATCAGTAATAATGTAAGGTGAAACAGTTGTGCAAATCGAGACTAGAATTGTACAATCCTTTAAGATCTTTATAAATGCAAATCTATTCTATAGTTGATCATACGTGTTCTTAATTCAAGGAAATGATTGGATCCTTAATTATATGAAACAGGTGTAGGAGCACAGTGTGATGATTCTAGATGCGGAATCAACGCAAAATGTACTTTCAACGAGGACCGACATGTATGTTCTTGTCTAAATTTGCATATGGGAGATCCCTTGGTGCGATGCGATAAAGTTGAATGCTTAGGTAAGTCAAAACATAAATAATACGAAATAATATAGAATATATAAACAACAGATTGATAAGAGAATAGAATGTTTTACTTTTAATGTTATTTTTTTAATAAATTCTCTTTTTAATTGGCAGTAAATGAGGATTGTCCATCCAGCAGAGCTTGCATAAACAACAAATGTATCGATGCTTGTGCCGGCTTTTGCGGTTCCAACGCGCAATGTCAAACAGTCAACCATGCACCAATTTGCTCTTGTGCACCAGGATACACAGGTGATCCATTCACACGCTGTGTTATTGAAGACCCTTGCAAAAATGCACCCTGTGGCCTGAATACAAAGTGCGAAGTTGTTAATTCGGTTCCTGTTTGTTCCTGTCTTTCCGGATACATTGGACAACCTTTGTCTGGCTGCCGACATGAATGCGAAAGCGACCGAGAATGTCCTGCGAATAAAGCTTGCTCGCCTTCCTTCAGATGCGAAAATCCATGCAAGTGTGGCGATAATGCCAACTGCGAAGTAATCAATCATCAAGCCAAGTGCACCTGTCCACCTGTAAGTCAAGTTCTAAGTCAATTTTGATTTCATCACACAGATTTAGCTCTAAGAAGAGATATATATTGTACTTTAATAATAATAACATTAATAATACTTTAAGAACATTACTTATACTATTTTTTTCAGAATTGGCAAGGAAATCCTTACATCTCATGCCGAGCAGAGTGCACATACGACTCAGACTGTCCCCAAGGCAAACCAGTCTGCTATTACTCAAAATGTGTGAACCCTTGTGAAGGTTCTTGTGGTGTAAACGCAAATTGTAACTTGCGTGGTACCACTCCGGTTTGCAGTTGCCCAAGAGACATGACTGGAGATCCATTTGTATCCTGCAGACCTTTCGAGCCAAGTATGTGTTTTGAAATAAATTCTTCAAATGAATAGTTCAAATGAATAATGCAGTATTCATGTTATTACATCATTAACATGTAACATTCACGCAGAAAAAAAAATCTGTTGAATTTACAGATTTTATCCGTAGAATTTACAGTTTCTGCGCATCCAATGGCTCGTTGGTAATGCGAACAGATGGAAATCTGTAAAATCTACGGATTTTTTTTGTTAAATTTATAAATTTATAACGCTTAGAATTAACGGATCTTATAAGCTGTAAATATATCAGATTTTTTCTGCTACATTAGCAGATAATTCTAACAGAAACCTTTCCGTAAATTTTACGGATAGAATTGTAAGATTAACAGATTTTATCTGTTAAAATTAGTGATGCATTCAAGCGAGATCTTGACTTTCCAAGATCTTGTCTCGATGTTTTCTTGTCATTTTCAAGCATCAGTGATGCCAGATGAGTCTCAGGATTTCCCCCTACGAGTTTCACAATTTCACCCCAAATTTCCCTAAGTTTAACTAAAAAATCCCTATATTTCTCCCTATGTAATTTTACTTGATTTTTTAATGCTGTTGAAGTTGCTATTAAGGGCTTGTGATAATTACCATAGGAGCAAATTTAATTTCTCGAACTTTACATTTGTAATAATAAACATTTTTTGTTAAAATTAGGCTATTTATTTCCATTTCGTACAAGCGGAAGTATAAATGGTCCAATTTTTGAAAAAAAACATCGTGTGTGACATGTGCGGGAAGTTGAACATTCACTCGTGTGAAGTTTGTAACACTCGTGGAATGTTCAACTTTCCGCACTTGTAACACAATATACTATAT